>VZUI01027429.1:0-10294 GCA_013401135.1 Cettia cetti
TTTTAGTTTTAGTTTTAGTTTTAGTTTTAGTTTTAGTTTTAGTTTTAGTTTTAGTTTTAGTTTTAGTTTTAGTTTTAATAATAGTAATAACAACAACAACAAAAACAAACCCAACCAAAAACCACCAAACCCAAATGAACCAAAAAATCCCCAAAACACAAATGAACCAAACCACCCCCCCCAAACCCAAATGATCCAAAAAATCCCAATCCCAAATGAACAAAATCCCCAAATCTGATAGGGGATACAAAAGCATTTCCTGCCTAAAAAAAAAAAAAATTAAAAAAAAAAATCCAACCAACCAAAAAAACCCCAAAATCCAAATGAACCCAAATGAACCAAAAATATCCCAAATCCAAGTGAACACAAAACCCCAAACATAGTATGACCTGGAACAATGTTTTCTGCCTCCAAGAAAGACAAACAAAAACCCCCAAATGAACAAAAAATCCCCAAAGCCTGAATGAATCAAAAATTCCCAATCCCAAATGAACAAAACCCCCAAATCTGATATGGGATACAACAGTGTTTCCTGCCTCAAACAAACAAACAAACAAACAAAACACCAAAAAAAAAAAAAACCAAAACAAAAAAACCCAAACAAACAAAAAAAAAACCAAAAAAAAACCCCACAAAAAACAAAACCAACCCAGAACCAAAATATCCCAAATCCGAATGATCAAAAAAAATCCCCAAAATCTAAATGAATGAAAATAATGAAAATAACCCAAATCCAAGTGAATAAAAATCCCAAATCTGGTATGGGATACAACAGTGTTTCCTGCCCCCCCAAAAAACCCCCAAAACACAAATGAACCAAAATATCCTAAATCCAAGTGAACAAAACCCAAAAAACCTGGTATGAGCTGGAACAATGTTCTGACCCCAAAACCCCCTCAGTTTATCCCACAAATCCACTCCGCCGTGGAATATCAACCCTTGTGCAGCAGTGCTGAGAGAAATCCCAAAAGAATTCCTGCTGGGAAAAGGATTTTGGAGTTTAAAGGAAAATAAAAGGGAGTTGGGACAAAATTGGTTTCGTGGAGGAATCCAAGTGGATTCCTGGGGTGGGATTCAGGAGCTCAGCCTGGGTCTCTTGGCTGGGTGGGAATAAGGGATGCAGAGGATTAAGGAATTTAAGGGATCCGGAATTCCACTTTAGCTTTCTTTCCTCACCCCAAATTCCTAAAATCTGGGATTTTCCCCCAAAAAGTCTCCTCTCCCACATTTCCCGCAGGCAAACACTGTTTATCCCACTCTCTTTTTCCCAGGATTCGGTGAGACAGCGGCGATTGTTCTGTAAATGTGCTGAGAATTCCCGAATTCCCCTGAATTGGAAAGTATTACATTTGCTGGAAAAGCACTAAATGCAGTTGGAACCAGCCAGGAAAATTCAGGAAGAAAACAGCAAATTGAGGATCAGAGACAGAAATTTCTGGATTCAGAAGCAAATCCAAATTAAGGTGGGATGCGGGAGCTCGGCCTGGGTCTCCTGGCTGGGTTGGAAATAAAGGATGCAGAGGATTAAGGAATTTAAGGGGCTGGTGTAGGTACATGGAATTTCGGTTCTCCTCACTCCAGGTTTCTAAAATCTGGGATTTTCCCCACAGAAAGGCTCCTCTCCCACATTTCCCGCAGGCAGACACTGTTTATTCCACCCTCCTTTTCCCAGGATTAGGTGAGACCGCGGCGATTGTTCCGTAAATGTGCTGAGAATTCCCGAATTCCCCTGAATCGGAAGGAATTAGATTTGCATAAAAAGTGCTAAACGCAGTTAAACCCCTGGAATCTCAGCTCCAAGGTGTCCTAACCCAAAACCAGGGATAACTCTAAAGGAATTCTCAGTGCGCATCACTTTTCTCTCCAAAAACAGAGATTAAAAACAGAGATTAAATATCAGCTCTGCTTTCACTGAGGTGACCGAAAAAAAAAAAAAAAAAAAAGGATTTGGGAACTGCTCAGCCGCTGTTGCATCCAAGGAAAAACCACAGGGAATTAATAATTCTGTTTCCAGAGGTTTGAAAGGTGAGGAGCAAATCCAGCCTGGCTGAGGAACAAGAGGAAAGAAAAATTGTGGAGGGAAAAAAAAAATGTGTTGGAATCAAAATTGTAGAGTTTGGGTTGGAAGGGACCTTCAAAACCCTCCTCATTTTCAAGGAAAAGGGATTTCACTTTTCCCAAGGAAAATTCCGGGAGATGAAACCCATCCTGTGGGGGGGTTCATAAATCAGTTTTAATTTCCTGGATGTGCCAAGGGTTGGTGGGAATTTGTAGTAACTCATCAATGAACATTTATAATCATTGGTATAAAAATATATTTATTTAAAATTATTTCTCCCAGACATAGTTATCCTAGAAAGAGGAAAGCTTGGAATTCCAGACGTGGTTTGGTGGATAGTTCGTGGGTATATGATAATGGGAGAGTTATTGATGCCAAATGTCAGCAATAAAATCTATTAAAAATGGCTCTAAATCAAAATATTCCTACACTTTCAAACCCTTCAGACCCTGATGGTTGTTTATAAAGTCGGGAATTCCTGAATGATGCCAGTGGCAAAAGGAAAACGGGATTTGACAGCTGCCCAGAGAGGGAGAGATCCTCAGAAATTCCCTTTTCCTCATTTTAGTGGGAATTCCAGCAGGAAAAGAGCTTCCTTATTCCCTCCAGGTCTCCTGATCACTTCTTTCTATAAAGAAATCTTTGAATTCAGTTTGGTCCTTTCCGTTTCCTCAGCATTTTGCATGTGGGTCTCTTTGTAATTCCAGAATCCCTTTGTAATTCCAGAATCCCAGAGTGGTTTGGGATGGAAGGGACCTTAAATCCCATCCCATTCCCACTCCTGCCATGGCAGGGACACCTCCCACCATCCCAGGCTGCTCCAAACCCACCAAGTGTCCTTGGACACTTCCAGGGATCCAGGGACAGCCACGGCTTCTCTGGCAATTCCATCCCAGGGCTTCACCACCCTCAAAGGGAGGAATTTATTCCCAAAATCCCATGGAAATCGCATCCCTTCCAGCTGAAAGCATGCCCTTCATCCTGGAGCTTCCAGAGATTCCAGAACAAGCTCAGTCCCAGTGAGAGCTCATCCCAGAGCAGGCAAAATTCCATCACATCCCTTGCATCCTCGCAAAACCCAACTGCCTGGGAGAACCGGGAATTGTGGCAAAAAAAACAAAAAAACAAACAAACAAAAAAAAAAAAAAACAACAACAACAAAAAAAAAAAAAAAAAAAAAAAAAAAAAAAAAAAACAAAAAAACCCTTCCCCACCAATCCCAGGTTTCTAAACCCTGCTCTCCAAATCTTTCAAGCTCTGGCTCTCGAGGCTCATTAAACTCTTTCCTAATTATCCTCGGAGCAGTCAGCATCATTCCACACATCCCCCACAGCAAGGAGCTTCCCGACTCCCGAGAAACGGAGACAACAACTCTGGAATTAACGCAGCCTTTTCATCACCTCTTGATCCCCTCTCACGCCAGGGCCAGCTGAGAAAGCCGAAATAATTTTGGCTGCAGGGTTTGGGGTTTTGGTTTTTTATCATTTTTCATCCTGAGAAAGCAACCACGGAGGAGACAAAGAGCTTCCCGAGATTTTCTCCTTTGGGAATCCGAAGCAGCTGTCGAACAAGAGGTGAACAGGATTAAGGCAGGTCCTGAAAGCTCTCAGGTAATTAATCTGCTCCCTGGGGGCTTTGGAACCTCCTGGACGGCATCAAGGGAATGTTTTCCTTCCTTTTCCCGTCGCTGTCAGCAGCCACGAAGAGTTTTTGTGATCTCCAAGCCCTGGAGCGTCCGGAGGGGACAAATCCCTCATCCAGGCGTGGCTGCTGGGAGGAGTTTTCCAGCCATTCAGTGGATTCACACCTCATTCCCCAAGTGTTTTACACCAAAAATCCACTCTTTTCCATGGGTGTGGATCCCAGAAAACCAGTCCCAGGTCAGAGTTCTTGTGGGAATGATGCACCTTGGTCCATTTGGGAATTAAAGCACCACAGCCAGAAAGGAGGATACAAAATTCCCCTTCCAACCACAATTTTTGGTGCTTATTTTTTGATCCAGCTGCACTATTTTGGGACAGAGGTGTTCTGCTAACAGGCAGAGCTCAGATCCACAGGATATCCTGATTCCACAGGGATCATCCAACCATTGAAACCTTGCTCCCTGCTTCCACGGAAATCACAGTCCTGGAATGATTAGGGCTGGGAAGGACCTTAAATCCCACCTCATCCTTGTCCAAACCCATATTCAGGAATTTTTGCTGGCTCCAGCCTGGAACCTCTTGGTGCCGGCAGTGACGAAAAGGATGGAAATTTAGGGTTGGGAAGGCTCCCAAATCCTGCTCTCTCCTCATCCAAACCACGGAGCAAAACCCCATTTCCAAATGGGAATCTCATCTTCCCTCATCCTTTAAACACCTCTTTCACCTCTCTCTGGTTATTCCCACAGTCCAGTGGGAATAACCCTCATCCCGGGACCTCTGTGGCCCTGGGAATTCTGTGTGGGACAAACCCAGGTCTGGCAGAAGCTGAAGTGATTTGAAAGCTGCAGCAGCTTCGTTTCCCTGGGGCCGAGTGCTCTGGGATTGTCTGGGGGGATGAAAGGGGAACATCCTGCCCCGGGAATGTGGGATGTGCTTGGAAAAGGGAACAGGATGTGCTTGGAAAAGGGATCAGGATGTGCTTGGGAAAGGGATGGGGATGTGCTTGGAAAAGGGATCAGTATGTGTTTGGAAAAGGGATCTGGATGTGTTTGGAAAAGGGATCAGGATATGCTTGGAAAAAGGATCAGGATGTGCTTGGAAAAGGGATCAGGATGTGTTTGGAAAAGGGATCAGGATGTGTTTGGAAAAGGGATCAGGATGTGCTTGGAAAAGGGATCAGGATATGCTTGGAAAAGGGATCAGGATGTGCTTGGAAAAGGGATCAGGATGTGTTTGGAAAAGGGATCAGAATATGTTTGGAGAAGGGATCAGGATGTGTTTGGAAAAGGGATCAGGATGTGTTTGGAGAAGGGATCAGGATGTGTTTGGAAAAGGGATCAGGATGTGCTTGGAAAAGGGATCAGGATATGTTTGGAAAAGGGATCAGGATGTGTTTGGAAAAGGGATCAGAATATGTTTGGATGTGCTTGGAGAAGGGATCAGGATGTGCTTGGAAAAGGGATCAGGATGTGCTTGGAAGAGGGATCGATTCTCCAATCCGAGAGCTCCAAGATTTTAACCCCCGAGAGCCTTTTCCCATTGTTATCCCTCCTTTCAGCCCCAGGATCCAACTGATGGGGCTGAAACTTCCGTGGGGCTCAGAAAATGTCAAGAGAGAATGGGGGGAACACTAAAGGCAAATCCTGGATGGCCAGAACCACTGGGAATATGGGAAAACATTCAGGAGGAAAGCCAATTTTGATCTTTTTTTGCCCTGTTCACCTGGCTTTGATCAGCAGAGCCATTGTGACTCTCCCCAAATAAAATTTTTATTAATGAGTTCATCCGAACCCCAGCCCTGCCCTGGATCCAAACCCCACCTGTGCCCAGGCAGCTTTAATTAGACATTTAATCAATGCCTTAATGGGAGGGGATTGCCATTATGCAGCACCAACAGATCGGATTTTTTCCTGCTGCAACGAGAGGGCCTGAACGGATTTGAATTTGAGGGATTGAACATTTCTTCGTTTAAAAAAAAAAAAAAAATGAAAAAAAAAAAAAAAATGGGTCAGCTGAGATGAGAAGTGTCGGCTGTGCCAAGAGCCGGGGCCGGGGCTGGCAGGAGGAGGGCACTCGGTGGCATTGATGTCACCAGGGGAGGTGACACCCGCGGGGACCGGCCTGAAAGAGCCGAGGAGCAGCCAGGGGAGGGGCAGGGATGAGAGGGAAAGGCAGAGCAAAAGGGACAGGGATAATGGGGTTGAACTCAGCGGGGAGAGCAGAGAAAGCTGAGCAGAGATGGAAAAGAGGAGCTGGGGCTGTGGAAAAGAGAGGAAGAGCTCAAAAAAACCCCTCGGCACGTGGAACTCTGCCTTTATGGACAACCATGGGATTTGTTGGAACTTCTGTCACCCAAAGGATCCCAGAATGGTTCAGGTGGGAAAGCGTGGGGATTCCAGGCACAGGGAATTCTCAACACCTCGTGCATGAAATGAATTCAGAAACAAATTCAGGGCTCGACCTGAGACCGTGGGAAAGGCTCCCAAATTTAGAGACCACAAGCAAAAACACGAGTTTGTAGTTTAGACAGAAACTATTAATTTAGTTTGGACAGAAAATACTCAGCTAGGTAGTGGAGAGTTTTAAGGTTTTAAAGTTTGGACATAGAAGTATTTACAAAAATAGTAAAAGTTTTAAAGTGCATCAAGCAGTTGGTGTTTCAGTAGTTACAGAAATAGTGAAAGTTTTAGGGTGCAGCAAGCAGTTTGTGTGTCACTACAGGATTGGATAAGAAAGCACTGCAGCAGTTTAATTAGCCATTGGTGTGAAAATTAAATTAATCTCTGTGGCAGTGGACTATTAGCTAATAAACCTTTAAAAACCTTTAAAAGCCCCTGTAACCTGTGCCCTTGTGACCACCGCCACCAGCTCCTGGCCTCGGAGTTATGCTGTGAGATGTTCTCACCCCTCATGGGGATGAGGCAATAAATCAATTTAAATCCCTCTCGGTGGTCCTGTCTCCCTTGCACAAACCCAGCACAGGCAAGGACATTAAATCCCATCCCATTCCATGGGCAGGGACACCTTCCACCATCCCAGAGAGCTCCAAGGACTCTTCCAGGGATCCAGGGGCAGGAAAAATTAAAACTCTGTTTAAAGGACGAAAGCATGGCTTTGTTCAGGATGTGCAATGGAAATCATTTCCCACCTTGTGCAGTGAAAATCAGCCCAGCACACACGGCCTCCGGTAGATTTTTCACATTCTTCTACACAGAAAACCCAGAAAAGTTCCTTGGTTCGATTTCATTGGCCCCAAATCACCCAATTCTTAATATTTGGTTTCCTGTTGGTTGTTGATCCCTGTTCTTGGTTCTCTTATCTCTCTTTTCCCAGATGTCTCCAGCCCTGCCAGGTCCTTTATTGCTCATTATCTCCTCTGGATCTCCTGGCTACTCCAAACCTGTGCAGGTGTTAAAAACAGGGAAAAACCTCCCCATTCCCTTCCCTCTGGGCAAAGACCAACAAACCCCTGACTAAAGTTAATCCAAATATTTCAGAACTTCCATCACGTCCAGAAAAATCATCCCAGAATGAGATCCAGGTACAAGCTCACATCTCCTGCCTTTGGGCACAGCAGAAAATCCCAAAAATTCCCTGTGAGCCCCCATCAGCCAGCGTGGACAGGGAAAAATCCCATTTTCAGTGTGGTGTTTAAACTCTGGGAGAGTGTGGTGGGATCAGAACTGGGAGCACTGGGAGCATCCACAGGGAAGAAATGGGCGCTTCCTGGGAGAGGGAGCTGCTGGATGGTGGCAGAATAAAGCTCTAAGACTGCTCTAAAATATTTAATTACTGCAGAGCCTCGTTGGAGGCAGGGAGGAGTTCCAGTTTCAAGTCCATCTGCCCACGTTCCCATTAATAAAAAAATTCAGGACTCGTTTGAGGGAGAGGGAGCCAAAACCCAGCCCAAAGCAGGGCTCAGCAGTGACCCAATAATTAATATCTTTCCTCCCACTTCTCCTTAAATAAACTCCAGCTGAAAATCAACGTGGATCTGGCTCAGCTTCCCTGTGGTGTGCAAATATAAAGGGAGGTGCTGGAAACAGCTGGAAAAATGCCATTTCCAGGTGCCAAATGCAAACAGGTATTTTCCCCTAGAAGCCTTGGAGCCAGGAACTTCTCTTTGTTTTCTGGAGCTGAAGGCAATTTGAAGTCATGGAGATTAAAATTAAATGAGGAAAAAAAATGAGTCTGGAAGGTTTTTCATTCCTAAATTCTCTGTCACCAGAGTGCCAGGGAGGGTTTCAGTGCAGTTTTTCCATTGCACTGTTAATCCTGGGAAGTGATTTAGGATAAAAATTCCTCTCTGGAAGCAGGAGGTGCCTCCCCAGCAGTTGTCCCATGTTATTTGGTTGCTGCCATTCCCAAATTTTGGGAGTGAATTGTTGGATTTTTCCACCCAGAGGAGAGGGATAGATCTGAGTTCTGCCTTTGTACTGAGGGATTGCGGGATATTTTCAGGGGGAATTTTTTCAAGGAAAAAATGGAAGTGGCTGCCCAGGGAGGTCTGGAGTGCCCAAGGAATTCCTGGAGGTGGCACTCAGAGCTCTGGACACAACTTGGATTCCGAGCTTGGAGCTCAATTCCAGCCTGAATAATCCCAGGATTCTGTGACTCCATGACAGGATAACACACAAGCACAGAGACGCCCCAGCCATGCACCAGTAACCCCAGGAGGGATGGACTGGTCTGGAACTGGGAGTTTTTATTCACTGGGAGTGATGGATCATCCCACACCCCACGAGCTCCAGCCAGGATGATCCAGGGGCTGCGCTCCAGCCATGCTGAGCGGGATATTTGCAGGAATAAAACACAAGGATGGAGCTCATCCACTCACCTGGAATTCCCAGAAAAACCAGAGAGGCACCAGAGCTGACTGGAGAATCCTTTTTATTCCACATCAGGGACCCCTGGCAAGCTTCTGCAGGAAATCTTGGACATCTCGGTGTGCCTGCTTTTGTTTCAACATCCACCCCACCATCGTTCTGGCAGCTGAGGCAGGGGGGAGATCTGAATTCTATTAGGATCTGTTGGGACACAAAAGAGTTTTCCTACAAAAAAAAAAAAAAAAAAAAAAAAAGACAAATATTTTTGGAGAAAGAGTTTTCCTACAAAAAAAAAAAAAAAAAAAAAAAAAAGACAAATATTTTTGGAGCAATCTGGGTGCTCTGTTTGCTCCCAACTCAATCCATGCAGTTATCCCACAAATGGGGTGACAGAGAGGGGAAAAAAAACCCAATTTCAAAAACTGAGACATCAAATTGCTTCAAATTCCACATGAAAAGGTAAATCTTTATATATATATATAATTTTTTTTTCTAAGATAACTAGAGAGGGATCTGTTCTCTTTGAAGGTGCCCCAGAGGGGTCACTGAGAAGCCCAGGTGGTCACTGGGATGAAAAATCCATTTTAACAGAGCTGGACTGACCCCTCCAGCACCAGCAGAGGATCTGTCAGGATAGAAGAGACTTTTCCTACTGCCAAAAAAAATAAAGGGAGAAATATTTTGGAGTGATCTGGGTTGCTCTGTTTGCTCCCAGCTCAATCCAGAGCAGCTGCTCCAAGCAGTTATCCCACAAAAAGGGTGTGGAGTGGAGAGGGAAAAAAGAACCCCACTAATTCCCAAAAAAACCCCACATCAAACCACTTCCAATTCCATATGGAAAGGCAAATATTATCAAAATAAAATCCGTCTGTAATAAGGAGAGGGAGCTCTGTTCATTTTGAGGTGCCCTGGAGGGGTCACTGGGATGACAAATCCAGCCTGAGCCCTGCTGCACATCCCTTCTCCCCATCCAGATGTCATCCCTGCTCGTGGCACTTGTGAGGAACCACCAGGTGCCCTTTGAGGATGATTTTCCACCTGTCCCGTTGATCTCCTGCCCAACAAACCCAGGCAGAGCGGGAATTCAAGGAAAAGCTCAACTGACACTCTGCAAGATGGGCTGGCTTGTCATCCTGCTCCTCCGACCTTTGGAATGCTGATCCGAGACTGCTCAGAGGGGAAGGTCAGGCTGGAGATGAAGGAACGACATGAAAAGCTTGGCAGGTAAAAATGCTGCTCTCCTGTAAAGCTTCAGGAGGTGGAAATGCTCCTGACAGCAGGAAAAGCCTGGCTGTGCCTCCGTGGTTTTGATGGATCCTGAGCTGCTGCCTCGGCCTGGTGCAGGGAGTGCTGAGATTTTCTTAATTTAACATTTCCCTGTCTGGGGTCAGAAACTGAAACTGCTCCGAGGTTTAGTTGGAAATAGAGCACCGAAAATGAGGCATGAGGATGTCCTGAAGATCCCACCTGGAATTCCGAGCCCAGCTCAGGGCTCCCAGCACAGGGAGGATGTGGAGCTGCTGGAGAGAGTCCAGAGGAGGCACCAAGGATGATCCAAGGGATGGAGCTGCTCTGGAGCCAGGCTGGGAGAGCTGGGAATGCTCCCCTGGAGAGAAGAAGCTCCAGGGAGAGCTCAGAGCCCCTGGCAGGGCCTGAAGGGGCTCCAGGAGAGCTGCAGAGGGGCTGGGGACAAGGGATGGAGGGACAGGACACAGGGAATGGCTCCAGAGTGGGAAAGGGGAGATTGGGGTGGGAGATTGGGAATT
>VZUI01027431.1:0-10585 GCA_013401135.1 Cettia cetti
TCTTCCCTCCCTCCCTCCCTCCCTCCCTCCCTCCCTCCCTCCCTCCCTCCCTCCCTCCCTTCCCGCAACCTTCCCTTCCCGCAACCTTCCCTTCCTCCCTTTCTCTCTCTCTTTCTTTCCTCTTGTATCACTTAATAGTATTTTTTTACCTTTAATGCTGAGGATTTCAGGGAGGTAATATGTACCCCATCCTGCAAGTAATTTGGCAATAGACTTTCTCCTAGTATCTGTACAAGCTCAGGAAAGCTCAGGACATAGATTCTTAGGACTTCTTCAACATTACAGGTTCAGATACGTAATTCAAATGCCACAGTAGTGTTTGTAGGGAATAAAAGAAGAAAGTGAAGAAAGGTATGGCTTCCCCAGCTCTGAACCGCACCAGCTGAATGTGGGTCAGGCCCAGGAGGTACAATCTGGTGAGTGTAAAGGCTGAACAAAAGGTACTCATGACATGCTTTAGTCTAGGATTGAGTTTGCAGGTCTTCTAAAAAAAATGTTTTAAAAATCAATTACTGCTCATTATTAAAATTTCAGAGGAGGACACTAAGGCAAGCAGTGTACTTCACAGCAACTAAGAGACAGACTGTTCTGCTTTGGGGCATCAAAAGCAAATAATTCCCGGGTGTATGGCTAGTGACCTATTCATTAGAAGAGGGAGGCTATAGAACAGCCTGAGTGTGTTTCTTTTCTTGCTTGACCTGGCCTCTGTGTCCTGATCAAGGAAAAAATTGTGATAAACAACATACTTTCCAAGCCCACATCTTCTGACTGTCTAGCTGTCACAAGAAGACAGGAACAGCCAAGCACTTTTGGACCTCAGAGAACTCACAGTGGGAAACAAAAAAGTTTAAATTCTGCAACTGCAGAAAAAGATCCCTCTGTATCAAACAGTGAAAACCAAACAAACAAAAAAGGTTGTGATGTTCAAATAGCACTTTTTTTTCCTTTCTAAGTCATTAGTGTTCTGTTGTTTCTCTTTTTCTCTCAGTAGGCGTAACACCATTCTTACTCTTTAATTTTGTACTTATCCAATGAGAAAGTCATCAGGAGACTCGAAAGATCTTGGGTCTGTTCTGTGCACTACTTCAGGGTTTGTGTTTGAACTAAAAAAAATATGAAATGCATTAACAATTTGAAAAGCACATCTCTTCTCCCAGGAGAACAACTGAAACACTGTGCACCAAAATCAGTCTTTTATTATTTTGCTCAGTGTTAGGAACATTTCAGGTATTGAAGCATGCTTGGCTATACTTGGAAATTGTTATAACAGTTCTGGGCACAGTTTTGACCTGGGGCAGACGTCACTCTTCCAAGCAAGTTTTGGATGTGTTCTAGGGGATAGCATGGACCAGAGAACATTGCCGAGAAGCAACTTGGTTGTAGCCACTCTGATTAGGAAGGCAAGTGTTTACTAGTTAGGACAGGACAGCAAAAGGAGCAGCCATTGTATTTCATTATCCATTGCTTTGTTTGTCTGTTTTCCTCCAAACATTTTCTTTTTTTTATGGAGCAGTGAGGACAACTTGTACTCTAACTCTTTATATTTCTTTAAAATTTAAATTAAAAAGTGAAAAATTGTCTCCAAATACTTGGAGATAACTTTTCATTTGTAATCTGTTGTTTTCATGGCAATACCATTAAACATTTCTTTCTACACTACTTGACATTTGATAAAGCCTCAGCTGGATGTCTATATTTAACGTCAGGCACTGTGCTCTGAAAAAGATGGGAAACAAGTGAATAGAGATAGAAGAAAGGCAACAAGAAGTATTTTATAGACCTCTGATCAATGAAGAAAGATTGAAGGAATTTGATTTGTAGAATAGGGAGAGAGAGATAGAAGCCTTACAACAAACATCTGTTGCAAAGAGAAGAAATAGCAATCCAATCCCTATTTCTGTGATGAATAAATCTGAAAGCAAAGGGTTTAAATTTTGAGAGGGTAAACTGGGTTCCTGGTAAAACTACCTGGTAATAAAAGGAGGGTCTGGAATGGATTGATTTGAACTTCTGTGGTTTTCTAGATCAACTGTTTCATAAAGTCTTTCTGGCCAACTGCTACCAGAAAAGACCAGTGATAGTCAGGCTTGGACTTAAATCCCTTGGATATAAGGGATGCAGTAGGAGATCTCGAATTTCTTTCTTGTTCTATGACTTTGGTTTCTTCTTCTGTAAGATTTGAATATTAATGAAGTAATGCCAATATATTTCAATATATTGCAAAACATCTTTTGAGAAATTTTTCTTTCCTCCACATCTGTTCAGCTTCAATGTCCTCTTATCTGTCTGAACATATCCTCTTTACAGATCTGCAAACAAGAAACAAGATTTCACGGTATATATCTATATAGCTATTTGTATTCGAAAGATAAATATTCTGATAGGTTTTCTGTTCATTGAATATTATTTATCTCAAGATACACATTTACCCTATGCTGAGGAAACTTGGACTATGAAAAATCACTTGATAATAAGATCATGACCCTTCTCTGGACATTGTCTTTGAATTTTGACTTAGTTACCAAGAGCTCCCTTGCATTCTGCTTTGTTTACTCTGGGTGGCACAGGGTTCCTGGCCACAGCAGAAAAAAACTGTGAGCCCAAAAGATTGCACAAATAAAGTTGCTGGAGCTTGTCCATTGTAATTTTCACTTGCACTGCCATACACTCCAAAAATGAGATTTTAATGTGGATAAAAGTACTGGTCCAAGTACAGTGGTTAAATGTTTCTAAGGTAACATTATTTACCAGACTTTAGCATTGTAGCAAATTTTTGGAAAATCTAGGTCAGCATCCTATTAAGGCAACCTATGAACACCAAAAACATTGGAAAAGGTGCAATGGACAAATAGGCACTCCCAAATCTGGTGTTTGGATAAACCAATGCTCTGCTCAAAGTGTACAGCCTAAAAGATCAGATTCCTCCTCAATGCTGCATTAATGCTTTTCCTCTTAAAAAAAAAAAAAAAAAAAAAAAAAAAAAAAAAAAAAAAAAAAAAAAAAAAAAAAGAGAGAGAGAGAGAAAATGATTTCCTAATATTTATGCCACTTTAATTACTAGCAAATATCATTCTTACCAGTGGAACCTTATCACCCTGAATGACCTAACTATTTTTTTTGAATTCTGCCATCTTTCCTGATTTCACAAAGCCCAGTGTATGAGGCATTAACTGATCAGAGTCCCTACTTCAGGAATGCCCATTTGACTGAAAAAAAAAGAAGGAAAGGAGCTGCTTCTAGCAAAATCGATCTATGAATTTTTTGGCAAAATTGGAAATTGATATTCTTAATAGCTTTGGAAAGACAGTACCCAAGACCTTGGGATTCCATATAATATAAGAGAGAGTTTAGCAGTCCTAGGACAGGGCATTAGTGAAGCTTCTTGCAGAGACAGAGAAGTCTGCAAAATAAAACCTACTCCTAGGATTGCCTGCTCCTTCCAATACACCTCCTTCAACAAGCAAGAAAACAGAACAGATGCTCTGTTTTTCTACAATTCTTCCCTAATCACTGTACAAACTGAGTGCAGTTTCTTAATGATGTGCTTATAGTAATATTCTGCAATAACTAGGCAAGATGCCAGTTGGCAAATTATAACAAATATGTCCTTCTTAATCCCTCCACAATCTCTGTCTTGGCCAGAGGCCTAATGAGCCTAGACTGCTGTGTTGCAGGAATAAATGCTCAGCTGCATGAATGGCTCCACTCCTCCTTATATGCCTGGTGACTTAAAAAGTTGGTAAACTTAATGTCGTACTGAAAGAGAGAGGTGGAGGTTTTCTTGTCAAATTACAAATGGATTATATCTCTTTATCCGTGGGCTTTTTGTTGTCCCTGGATTGTGAAAACTTGGACAAATACATTGTTCATAAAATAGTTTCATCTAATTACAAATCTTATTAAGACAGTCTGAATGGCAGGAGGTTACTCTGAACTGAAAGAGCATAGCTTTGCTCTCAGCACACTTTCCATTAAAAATGTCATATGAGATGTAGAATGAGTCACAGCATAACCCATAGGGAATATACTTGTTGTAAAAGCACACCAATGACCAGAAAAAACTGATTCTGGGAATAAAACATACAGCATCTGCAAATGGAGATAGGCTTTTAAAGTCAATTCTAGTATGTACAGTCCCCAAAACACCAACTTGCTTTTTGCAGTTTCTGCAGAACTGGACATGCCAGTGCAAAACAGAGATGTTGGTAAGCAACCATGCTGAGTGTACTGCAGAGTGTGTGTGCCTGTCAGTCATGAAAAAGCTTAAGTGTCTAACAAAGTGCAAATAAAACAATGATTTCCATTCTGTTCCCAATTCCAAAAACTTCTTGCAAGATATTTTGTACTAAATAAATTAGGTTACATTTTCTTCACAGAAGTAATCAGCCTGAAACAGGAGAAATTATATTTGGAAGATGGTTGAAGGAATGGGAGTATTACAGGAGAAATCTGGAGTTAGGACCATGAGTTTCATCAAAATGTCTAGGGAAGCCTTATTAGCTTCAATAAAGAAAAAGAGGAGTTTTGAGAAGATCCATGAGAAAATCATCATCAAATACTGTTTCAGAGAGTGTATGTCCCTGGGACAGGAAAGCAGCAGGGGCAGAAGTGCCACAGTTTACCAAGGGTCTGCTTCTAGGCACTGTGGTAAGGGCTTCTGCAGGAGAGTAAATCTTGCTCAGCAGTTTGCTTACCAAGTCACAATACAAGCTTTACAACAGGCCAGTGTTTAAAACCTGTGACATCTGGAGGTGGAAAAAACGGCCAAAAATTAACAGCTTCTTCTGCCAGTTTCCAAGCTTGTGTACTGTTCAGTCCCTGGGTTTGCTCTGTACCTACCACGGCCTGTAGTGACTGTACCACACATTCTTGCAGGGTTCATCCATGGCTGGCTTTGTATAAAGATATGAAAAACAGAGGCTGTGATGTGGTTTTGGTACTTGTATGGAAGTGGATAGAACTTGATGCTATTCCAGCACTTCTTGTTTCCCCAGAAGGGGTCTCCAGGGACCTCCCCAGCAGGTTCCATCAGTCCCTGGTTAGAGGGAGCAAAAATTTGAACATGGAGTCTGACAGCACATGGTTTGACTCTACCTGTGTTTCTCCTTGATCCAGGGATCTGCCAGAGTTTACACACTCCTTCTGTGGGTACCAGGCTACTGCCAGCATGCTAAGATGTGCCCTTATTGCAGAGTATGACTGTTGTGGAAGGAGTAGGCCTTGGGCATGTCCAGGTGATGCAGAAAAATAGACATTGGTATCTCTAGAATGTGTTGGGTCTTGTATAGAGGCTGTTGGCTTGTAGAGAAGGATTCTGAAAGGCAAATTAAGCAATCATATTCCTGACTATCTGAGCTGTTGCCCATTTTTGAGCTCAGCCCAATACTAGATTAGGTTGCTGAGTTGCTACTCTCTCTACCAGATGTTTGTAGAGACACTTGAGTGAAACCACTGTGGGCAAAATAGCTCATCTAAAGGATTAGTAGGGTTAGCACACGAGGACTTAATCTTCAAGAGGGAATTGCAGAGTCTGATAGGCACATTCCTTCAATGTACACTTAGAATTGAAGCAAACTGAAGAGAAAAGCACTCATTTATTTCTTCTGCCTATACTTCTCCTAGGGACAGATTTTCCCACCCTTATTCTATGACTCAAAGGGAAAGTCAAATTTCTATAGCTAAAATCAGACTAGTAGTTTCAACAAAACATAATTTCCATAATAAAGAAAAACCCTTTCCTGCCCATCCCCAACAGTCTTTTTGCTTTGAAATAATCTTATTAATCACTTATTTGCATAACAGTTGTCAAACATGTTGATTTGTACCATCAGGATGTCAAGTAGAGGAGCTGTGGTTGCCATGTAAACACCCAGTTATGGAAGATGGTTTTTTTTTAATAAAGCATGGTGAGAGCACTGACCAAGTGACCAGGGCTAGCAGTGCTGTAGATGAACAGTCAACAGATGCTATTCTGGAGAGAGAGGAATTACTTGCACTGGGGGAAGGAAGGGATTCTCTGAGGTAACAGCAGCTACTTCCAAGAATATGGGGAAGATTCTTTCCATTCTTGGCACCAAAGAGCTGTTGGGTGCGAAGGTCTCATGTGCTGCATATTCTGAAGACACCCATGACTCTGGAATTGCTGTCTGGAAGTTCTATTAATCCAGCTAGCTCAACTACATGGATTATGTCTCAAAAAACTGTCTGAAATTTTAATAGGCTTTCTGAGCCTCGGCCCAGAATTTACATTCTCGCAAACCAGAAATATTAAAAACAAATCACTAATTTCATCAAACAAATAGTAGTAGAGAAAAATTCTACTAGTAGAAACTCACACATTGTCAAAACATGCAGACACAACAAAGTTTGCATTGCTATGGAAACAAAGGTTATGCTGGGAAAAACACCTTGCAAGTGACTGTGAAAAGTAAGTTTATAAGAATGACACCTTTCAGCTTGATCTTGAAAGACATATTGCAACACAAGCATCTTGGATTAGAAGATTGTTTTTATTTAGTTTTCCACAGAGACATGTTTCTTTCACCTCTATTCTCACAAATCTGACATCAAAAACTATCAAGATATGTATATATGAGCTATACAGGCAGAGAAATCTGCCAATACAGCATTACTCTCCTTCTATCAAACATTCTAAGAAAAACAAATATGGTCCCTTCCATGCCCATTTAATACAAGAAAAACAGCTAAGTCAAGAGAGGAAATATATATGAGTCTAGTTATTCATAAAAGAGTAAAAATAAAAAATCTATTCCGATGTTTAAACAAAACATACTTTATACATTTGGCTAAGCTGAAATATCGTACCTTGGCAAATGAAAAACTTCTCCCTAATGGTAAGTTCCCTAGCAGCTCAGTAGGTATGCAAGGCATGCAATTCATTTCCTGTCAAGGCAGAGAAAAATGGGTAGGTCTGAGATTATATTGCTAGCGTGCTTGAAAGAGATCTTAGTTGTTAATGTCATAGACTGCATATGCATATTTTGACTTTTGATCTCCTTGAAACTTTCCCAGGTACAACTTTTGAGTTAACTGTCTTTTAGCTCTCAGTGGTGGAGTGTTCATTGGGAGATGAAATAGGAATTTCCAGGGCATTACAGTCATCAGTGAGGAACACCAGGTCCTGGAGAAACAAAACAAACAAACAAACAAAAAAGGCTAAGATTTATAAAGAAGAAGGCAGAAGGTAGCACATTGAGAAGCTTTATCCTGATCCAGTTTTGATGGTCAGGGGACAGTGTGGGGACAGACAGGGCTAAAAGCAGGGACTCTGTCTTTGCTGATGCATCTCGACCTACCCTTCTGCAGTAGGAGATCAAGATAGTGTACAGGCTCCGGGCTTTTTCCTTCAGCTCATTCACTTCAGCCACTCTGTCACATCCAGGGTAGGCCACAAAATCACGGAGTTTTGCCAACACACAGTAATTCTGCAAAGCACGAAAAGAGGTCTGTGTAATCCTGCACAAATACAGATTTATGTTTCTCATCCACTGCTTCCAAAATTGTTACTGCTGTGAGGGAACCTTGAATTCCTACCTCTATGTACATGTAAGGTATGCAACATTTAGTCAGGCAAATTAATCATCAAAACTTTATAACAAAGATGTTTGGTCCAAGTAAGTTTTCAGAAGATTTCATATATACAGTCTTAGTCTGCCCACTTATTTCTCACATGTTTTTGGAGGCAGTAGTGCCAATACAATCAAATCTGCTCCTGTAGTAGATGGAGTATTCTACAGAATAGGTGTGCTGTCTTGCTTTTTAGAGAGCACCTGATTTAGCAGATGAACAAATTACCAAGACCTCACAGACTCAATTCCTCTGTTCCTGTACAATGGGAGAAACTATAACTACCAGTCCTGATTTTTTCGAAGTAATTTTTACCTCAGACTGTGTTATCAAAATAAAACACAGACAACATGAATTTCACAATGTCCTTATGAAGCAGGTAAATAAATACCCCCACTTTTGATTTCAAGCCAGGGAAACTGAGGCACTGGAATCACATTTCTTGGTCTTAGCCATGATGTGATACACTGGCAGCTTTGGAATTGGGATCTAGAGTGTCCTGAGTTAAAAGACTTGGTGTAGTTGCTTATGGAAAAATGTGTCAGAAATTTGTTTTGTCTGATATTTTCTATTTTTTTATTTACTCTGTTGGACACTGGGAAAGGAAGCAAAGCATATCAAATATCCCACTGCAGAACACGATGTGTGTGCAGGTTAATTTTTCTTAGCTGAGAGAAAACTATTGCTTTTTTTTTTTTTCTTAGTATCATACTTCTATATCCTCAGGCACACTTTTTCTTTCTGTATTCAACAAGCAGCTATTTAAAAGAGAAAAAGTCAGCAAGGTATTCCTGCATTGTTTTCTATTAAAACTATATGCCAAAAGTCACTCAGGATATAAAATGAAGTAGATTTATTAAGTGAAGAAAGTTAATTCTACATTTCTTCTTTTACACTGTTATCCAAAATTTTGTTGCACTTATTTAACTTCTGAAAAGGCTGTCACAGTAAATTAATTGTGTGTATATGGCAATAACTTAATAATATTGACTTCCTAATTTTAAAATTTTTAACCAAGTTAAAATCTCAGAAAGTACATAGGAGTTTTAATTATGTTCAAACTGTTTGGGTTTTTTTATCACTCATCCATCTAGTTAATTAAACTTTTAAATCACTCCTCTGGGGTATTAAGAGTTATTCTCTCTTTTCATTTTCTCCTTTTACTGCACAACAGTAAGAAAGAAGTGTGCAAACTTACATGAATGTCCAAATACAGCCTGGGCAGCATCTCCACACATGGGTCCTGCGGGAAAGAGGAAAGACTCCTTGAGAGGTTGTTTTGAGAGAAATCTTTGTCAAAAGTGGCAACCTGCAGTGTCTGTGCAGGAGCAGTTTTTAGGTGGACTCACCACAGTTTTGGAGGTCTGCAGCTCCTGAAAGGACTCTGTGATTTCCTTGCTCAGAGACAAGACCCTCGAGTAGCAAGTCGGAGGGGCTGCGCTGGCTAGCAGGGCAGCAGAGAGCAGAGCAATCAGGAGCAGCAGCATCTTCATCTTAGGGAGTTCTTCCAAAAGAGAAGGAAGGGAGGGAAAAAATCACTCCCACTGCTTAGGTAGGTGCTGCTGAGTACCAACGAGTAAGCTGGACAAATCAGCCCTCAATTAAATAGTCTCCTGCATGAACAGGAAGAAAAGTCTGGGGGTGGTCCGAGCAGCAGCTTTACTGCCGTCTTAAATTTCCTGCCAGCCTATGAGCAGAGCTGCAAGCGTTTTCCTGCCCGGAGCAGGGAAAGAGGGAATGAGGATAACACAAACAAACATCATTGGCTCTTTTCATTCCAGAAAGAAACAACCTAGTGAGCATCTCAAACAGCAGAAATGCATGTAAGAAAAAGCACAGGGTTCTCAAAGCGTCATAGGCACTGTAGGTGCTTTGGCACATGTGTCTCCTCTCTGAGCTGTGGGACTACATAGGCTGCAGATAGAGAGAAATCCTTCCAAAATGCAAACTTACCCAGCACAGAAAGGACATGGACCTGTTTTAGTGAGTCCAGAGAAGGCCATCAAGTTGATTAAAGATGGAGCACCTCTCCTGTGAGGAAAGGCTGACAGAATTGGGATTGTTCTGCCTGGAGAAGAGAAAACCTCAGGGTGACCTAATTGTAGCCCTACAGTACTTGAAGGAAACCTACAGGAAAGATAGAGGGGAACTTTTTACAAGGGCATGACAAGGGGGAATGGCTTCAAACTGAAAAAGAGTAGGTTTTGACTAGATATCAGGAAGAAATTCTTTCCTGTGCGGTTGATGGGGTTCTGGAACAGATTATCTCTAGAATTTGTGGATGCCCCATCTGCGTAAGTGTTCAAGGCTGGTTGGATTGTGCTCTGAACAAGCAACCTGCTCTAGTGGAAAGTGTCCCCATCCATGGCAGTGTGGTTGGAAAGAGATAATTTTTAAAGTTACTTCCAAACCAAGCAATTCTATGATTATATTATTTACAACCTGTCAATCAAAACAATAGTGCTTGTGAGGGCTGCTTGGGGAGATCCATGTATTTACATATTCATAGTCTCAAGCAAAGTGAATACATCTCTATATGGCTGTGATAAAAGTATGAAAATTATTTTGCTTTCTGGGTTGAATTTATGGGGCTTTGTTCTTTTATTAGATGCCAGATGAAGCTGAGAAATCCAGATGTTGGGATGCAGGCCTGAAGCTGAACATATGTTGTTTTATATGTTAATTGTCCTGTAAAATAGAGGTACCCTTGAATGAAGAACTGGTTATTTTGAAAGTTATGCCACCCCCAAATTTTTAAATTCAGATTTTAGTAAGGTATTTCTCGGGGTCTCTGCTTGCCCGAGACCAGGGTGGTCGCTGCCCTTTGTCCTTCGGAAAGCCCCGAGCCGCCCGCAGAAAAGACCAGGAGTCTTCAGATGTTCTTTTTCACGGTTTCTCATGTTGTTTATTATTTCTTATCTTTTCTTTCTGCTCTGAGCCCGGCCAAGGTCTTCACAGCACGGGCATCAGGCGAGGACTCCCCCCCGTATGGGGACTC
>VZUI01027434.1:0-63555 GCA_013401135.1 Cettia cetti
GAGAGTCCCCTCTTTCCAGCCACGGACGTGACAGTGTAAGTCAAGGCACTGCGGAGCCAAGAATTCACAAACAGATCTTGTTGAGGCGTATCAGAGCTGACCGGGTGGTCTAGCCAAAACACCAGGCTGACCAAAGAAAGATACGCACCCCAACAGTAATTCATACTGCCTTCAAAAGGAATCATGATGAAAACTATAAAACCTAGACAATTATTTCCAGATTAAACCTGAGGTTAATTTCCAGATTAATGCAGCAAACTACATCTTGGAGGCACTATGCAGTTTTAGCTCTTGGAAGGGTTTTTTTGTACTATCATCTGAAAAATCATGGCTAAACACTTCAAAGTGAAGTGGCAAATGGTTACTGTTGGATTCAGCCTTGCAAGATGAATGCGTAGCTGGTCAATAATCCATTCTTTTATTTGATTTCATGTGTTTATTTTTAAATGCTATACTGTTTATTTGGTTAAAACATGTTTCAATATCAGTGAATCACTGATAATCCACAGGTAACCAGGGGCTATTTTTTCATCTAATTAGAAAGAAAGATTTAAATAAATTTAAATAAAATATCTGAAGCTAAGTATTCAGTGGAATGGCATATCTTTAACTTCAGCTTGGAAATGAGTGACAAGCAAGAAAATACAGTAAAAATATCCTTTCTGAAGGATATTTAGAGGGATGAGCCTGCTCTGAAAAACATAATTTGTAAATTTGTCCTATCATCATCTGGAAAAGTAAAATGAGAGTCAGTGATTTTGTAAATATTCACAGAATGGGGTGTGGGAGGAAATCACAAAAAGGTCTGTCTGGATCTGAGCTCAGGCATGTTTATTTCAAGGCATGAAGCAAATTTCCTTTCAGAGGCTTCTGCAGTGCTCATTGTCTGAGTTTGGGCTTTTGCTTTGCTTTTAGGGAAGTGCAGATGTCACTTCTGTAGTTTCATCTTATTTAAAAGGATAAGTCAGAATAGTGAAAACAAGACTCCAGGGATGCAGCAAGATGGACATCAGCAAAACAGGAATTCTAGTGGCTGCTCCTTCTGCAAAAATGTTCAGGCCACGTTAATAAATTTCAAGAATGGATAGGCTTTCTCTTTTGGGGGATGGGGTCTCTAGAGGGTGAGGGGGAATGGAAACAGCTCAAAAAATTCAGACTCTGGTTGCCTACAAAGTTAATCTTTCTTTGGAAACATAAGCAAAAGACATTCTTTCTCAAAAAAGGGAGAGCCAGTATAGCATTAGTGGGTACAACCTGATTCCTGCAAACTGCTGAAAATCTCACCATCCAAACCTCGCCATATCAAAGCTTCCTACAATATGACCTCATATTCGGAATACTGCTTGGATTTCTCCCTTTTACATCTCTCTGAAACAGTCAGCATTTTGCTATCAATGCCAAACTTCCAGTTTGAGAAGAGAGTTATTTAGTGGAGTGAGATGGGCTGAGTATACATTCTCGGATTTGACTTTTTGGGCCAAAGTTCTGTTCTCAAAGTGCCTGTAATTGAGAGGGCTGGGGTTTAGTGTCCCCAGAATTCCTTTTTGAAGCCTCTCTTCCTTATTAACCACTTTTTTGTTATAAGGAACTTGTGTAGAAAGATGACTTCTGCAGTATTGTGTTGATTCACACCATTTGTCCCAAAATAGGAAAAAAACATAGTAATTATATTGTATGGAACAGTTTTAGGAGTAAATCCCATGGTTACTGTCTCTTCCAGGCTTGAAGGAAATTTAAAAAAAGGATAATAAAATAAGTAAATGGACCTTTATATTCCAAGTCTTTAAACTTCAAGATTGGTAATATACAGCATTTGGTACCTAACCTCATACCACACTTTTAGCATAATTTATGCAAGAATACTTGTGTTTATTATAGAGAAATTCTGGACAGAAATTGAAAAGAAGTCTGAGTTTCAAAAAAGCCCATGAATTTTCATGTTATCTGATCACCTCCTCTAAGGATCACTTTCTCAGATCATTCTCCAGCCTTCGCTCTAGCTCACAATTAGGCTGAAAATCTGATCCCCTCCAGCTCCTGAGTCTAAGGCGGCATTCTATATTTTTCTGCATCTAACATTATTTTCAAATTTATTTTCTGCTTCTCATGCAAGCGTAAATTAATTTATTTCCTGTTTTGCTGGGAACTCTGCAAAGGCAGAAATTTTGTAACATTTTGTGACTCTGAGTATGAATACAGTGTCTTTCCAAACCTTTTGTTGATGTCACAACATGTATTACAAACAAAATCTGTTCCAGGTGTTTGGCCTGCTGCACTTCTTGTAAAATACAATACATAAACAGACCACAGTGATAACATATTTCTCATCAAAGTTGTGAGTAACCACATAAATTTTTCCTTGGTAACAGGGTTTTGATTGTCACTTCTTTTAAGGCTTCTGTTAATCAACCGATCTCTAGAGTGATGTGTCCTTCCTCCTGAGAGTTTACTGTTCAAAATTCAGTCTTTGGGAGGGTTTTGGCATTATCAATAGTCCCTTATATAGCAAAAATTCACATTCCTCGAAGATGGTGGCTTTCTATATGATTTCCCATAGGCTCTTCACAGGATAGCTCCTTTGTTTGCATCCCTGAGGAGCTCTGGTTGTCCTCAGGGTAGTGCAAACCAAGCAGTGCCAGTTGACAGTGCCTGGCCGAGAGGACCCAAAGCCAAGGCTGCTACAGTCAGTACTATTAAACTTGCAGCTTTCCAACATGTAACAGCACTGAAAGTGCTGAGTGAGAGCTCTGGCCAAAGGGGCTCTGTCAGGGCCAAAAGCTGAGAGGGACCATCCATCACTTTTTACAAGTAGATATGATTCCCAGATCTATACCTTTTTCAATTCTCAAGTAATATCCCATATTGCCAGTAAATCAGAGGAAATATAGTATGACTAAACAGAGTTTTACAATTCATAGCCAAGAAGAAATTAACTAATTTTAAAGATTCTTAAACCACTGTGCAACCAGAGAATGAGGCTGAAACAAGTAAATAGGAGTCTTCAACAAGTCAAGAAAATAGTATAGAATGTGTTTTCACAAGAGAGGGGAAGAACACAGGAGCTAGACTTAAGGTTCCTCAAGTGCTGTTTCCTTCTGTGGGGATGTCTACTTATTTTGTTTCGATTAATTATTTCCCCTGTGGTTTTTTAATCTCTCCTCCTGAACTATTTCAATAAAAGTTAAATTAAAACAGGATTTGAGGGAGTGCCATTAAAAATTGGAATTTTCATTGTCTCAGTGTAAGGATTTAGTTGCTGTCTTGGCTCTCTTCTCAATTTTGTTGGTTACAGAAACTTTAAACACCCATCCAGTAAGACATGTAACGTTATTAATCCCTGAGTGTGATAAATGCAGTTTCACTCAACACATGCCATCCAGTTGTCCAAACCAGCAAGAAAACAACCTCATCAGTTACTTACAAAGGGATTAGTAATTTAAGAATTTAAGAGTAAGAATACCATCCAGTGAATAAAAGGATAAACAATAAATAATCAAACCTAGACTCCCTCTCAGTGCTTGCTTCTGTTTCACTCTGAGATTTCAGGCATCTCTTAACCTCTCTATCCCAGAGTTCCCCCATCTGTAAGAGAGAAATAACATATTCCTTGCAAAGTGTATGGAAACACGTGTAAAAAGCTCCATGACACTGTCACCATAGCAGTTACTGATTGAATATAAAGCAAATAGAGCCTTGTTGTACTGTAAAATTTAGATTCTTTCATGAGTGCTACCAATAAAATCAAACTTCACAAGCTATTTTGAATAAGGAAATGGAAATAATGTAGGAATTTGCATATTGCTGGATTTGTTCCACCACATACAGACTGATGATATAAGATGATAAATTTTCAGATGCAGTAATTAGTTTTATTTCCAAACTGCCTCCTTTCAGCATCTTTTTCACCACATGTTCTTTACAGGGGAATTGTAAAGCAGATAATATTTAGTGCATAGAACCATGCAAATAAAACATCCTACCCTATAAATACCTAGCACACTTAGCTCACATTGCTCTGCAGCTTGCAGGCTTAACACTATATATCACACTGGACAAAAACAGCTTTCAAATTAAAATAGAATAAAATAAGCTGCCATAGAGATATTTTTTGAAATAGAAATTAGATATTAACGCCTGAAAATAACACAGACAGATTGACAGTGAAGACATTCCATTTACGAAATGGGGGCTCCAACCCACCACATCTCTTGTTATTTTTAAGTTTGAGAAGTAATTTGAATTTGGGCCATTCCAGATCAGTGCTTGGGCCATGCAGCAGATGATAGTTTGGAGGTTGGTTAGTCACTGGTTTAAGTAGAAATTCAATTTAATATTCAATATCAATATAAGTAGAATATAATAGTAGGAACTTGCAAAAAAAAAAAAAAACCACCACATTCTTAAATAATCAGTCCTTTCTGTTTCTGTCAATAAAAATTAAAAACCCTTGCCTCTCTCTAACCATTCAGTGTGGTTAGTCTTCATAGCACCAAAGGAACAATATATACATTGACAACCAGACGCTTGTGTGAATCTTTGAATCTTTTCATACATGTACCTACTTGTAAAGAGAAGAAACTATTGACCTAAACTAACTAGAGAGAAGGAACTATTGAGTAGTACCAGTACTAAGTTCCTGATGCCACACCCTCAGTGTATAGTCTCCTGATATGACCCTATTTTCTTGATCTGCCTTCAATTAGAGCAAGGAAAAATGTTTGTAATTTTGCATCAGGTTGGGTTTTTTTGGCTATCATGTGGAAATTCAATATTATTTACTAAAATAATTTCACCATGAAACAGTCAGTTTTCACATTGAAATGCTTTCATTTGTACATACATTGCATTTTTGAACTGTCAAAAATTTACCCAAAGAAAATATTATTTTGAATTACACAGAACGAACACAAAATAAATTGCAAAAAGTAAGTCTGTTTCACCAGCAAAACTGAAAACACTTATTTCTGAACTCATGAGAAGTCATATTCCTCTACAATTCTTTTAGAGACCCCCAAGGTCATTTATCCATACAGTTTTCTGTCCCACATATTCATTATTTCCATTAGAAGACCTCATTCCTGTCTTTTCCAGATTCTGAGGATTCTCACCCATATCCCCTTTTACTTCAGAATATGACTTACTTAATCTACAATCATAAATGTAAATATCATCTTCCTGCAGACTGTTTGAAGATCTACCTTAATTCCGTAGACCTATCTTATGCAATTCTAAATATAATCTCGTCTATCTGTTCCCTCTCAAAAAGAGAAGGTTTTAAGGTGATCAAATTGTGATCTCCTGAAGGGACCCTACAAGAAAGATGAAGTGAGACTATTTACAAGAGAGTGGAATGACAAGACAAAGGGTAATAGCTTTAAATTGACAGACAGTAAGTTTAGATTACATATTAGGAGGAAATTCCTTACTGTGAAGGTGGTGAAGCAGTAGAACAGGTTGCTCACAGAAGATGTGGGTGCCTCATCCGTGGAAGTATTGAAGGCCATGCCGGATGGGGCTCTGAGCAACCTGGTCTAGTGCAAAGTGTCCCTGCCCACATCAGAGGGATTGGAACTTGATGATTTCTGAGGTCCCATCCAACCCAAGCCAGTCAATGATTTTATGGTCTAATAAATTATTTCACATCAAGCTTAACACAGCTATAAAGATTCCATCAAAATATTTCTGCAAACTTTCATCACTGCATTATATCTCAACAGCCATGAGTACTCCATCCTGCTCTACCTGCTGGGTATAAACAGAGCATCTTCTTCAAAGCAAACCTCTTATGGTACTGATATCACCATCATTGTTACATGTTGCTGCTTCTCTCTCCATAACTTATCTATGAAGAAGCAACCCTTCTATCTATGAGCTCCCACAAAAAAATGTACTACAGGCATTTCCTGTAGCCTTTACTCTGCTCTAAGATAGTAATCACACTTGACGATCATTTGTCCTGATTGTCACATCTCTGAATCACTCTCACATCTACTGCATTGTTCGTCAGGTATTTACTCCTTCTCTACAGGCTCTTCACAAGTTTGTTCCATGCTCACAATTATCTCATATTCAGTTCCAAGAAGTTACCTCCAATCAGCCTATTGGATAGCTTGCATTTTCAAGCATTCTTTTTTTTTTTTTTCCCCATTATGCTTTTCCCTCTTAGGAAGAATTTAGCAAATCATCCAAGAAAATCCTTCATTATTCTCCTCTAGATTGCTCCTAAAATCTTTGATGTGTTACTAGGCTGTTGATGCATTAAAACCATGATTTATCATGCTGAATAACACTCATGTGTAGTGATTAATTCAGTATTCAGCAAGGATGATAGAGAGACAGAGATAAGCTGGTTTATGTTCATGATAAATAGGTCAACAAATCCACACCCATCTTTGTTTAGTTCTGTATAATCAGTGGCAGAACATACAGGAGACAGAAATAATAGCCTTCTGCATCTAGTTGCAAAATTGCATACCAAATTTGGCAGATGATTACTTTTAACTGTACAGGCACATTTGGTTGGCTTCTTTATCCAACCTTGTAAAGCAACACCAGCGTCACCAGGCTGAGCTTCGATTACCTGCATTCTCCGGGAGACTCCCGGGATGAAAGTGGTGTCTCTATTGGTTTACCTCACCTTAACACTGTGCATACTAATGGTTTTAAAGAGATGTCTTTGAGAAGATAGTATTAGGGCATGCAGGAAATTTTAAATCTATTCAGTAAAAGTGGGTTTATTTTCTGTGTGCTTCTTTTACTTCAGAGACCCGTGAGAGTGGCCAAAAGAGGAGGCAAGATGCAGGTCCAGTACATGAATGTGAATAAGGTGAGATGTCAATCTTGTAGTGTCAATCTTTCCTGTGAGCATTTTATATTCCTTATTGCTCCCTTTGAGTCTATATCAGAGCTAGCCTTCAGCAACAGAGCAATGGGGACAACTATAAAGAAAAAGAAATATAAAACAACTGGAAAAAGTATTTCCTATTCTCCTGAAAACCCAATGGTAGAGAAATGGTGTTGCTTCAGCAGACAGGGCCTCCCAGAGGGTTACAGATAGCTGGCAAAAGCTGTCGATAAGGGGGCTGCCAAAAGAAACAGAATAGCAGACAGTAAATTTCAAAGTATCAACTAGATCATAGAGGAATCAACAGAAACTGGAGAATGTATTAAGATTAATCAATCTAACTGAGAGCTGAGTGGATGACACTGCTTCCCTTCCCTCTGAGGGCAAAAAAGGGAAACTGCCAGCTGTGTGGTAATCTTGAGATAGGAAGTTAAAGCAATATCAGATCCAAATAATTTGGATTTTGTTGATGCAACAAGTTACTTAAAAGGATTATTATAGCACTATCTGACAAAGCTTACAGTATCAGCAGCAAGGCTTATACATGACTAAATATACATCTGTAAATTAGATCCATCAACATAATCTCTATCATTTTCCATCAGCATTCTTCAGAAATGTAGCTTTTTTTTTTTCCATAGTTATTCATTAAAACAAAGAAACTAACAAATCTATGACAAAGCAGGGGGAAATGGTAGTTTCCCAAAATCTAGTAAATCAACAGAGGGTAACAATACAATATTTTTTTTAAAATATATTTTTTTAAAGAACAAAACCAAACACACAGGCACAAAAAAAGTTTATACCATACAAAAAAGTTAAACCCTCTTGCAGAAATTTACTTTGCTGAAAGCCAGAAAAATACCACAGAAAAGCATAAAGGCAACAAATTTTTTGCAGTAGGAAATACAAAGACATATTCCTTCCAAATAATATTAATCCAGAAATCTGGTCTAAAATCCTTCATTGTTTTATCTAGGGAAATCAGCACATTTTAGCTTTCTCATACATACACAATACCTTTTCATACCTAAATTCACAGCATTCATTTGCCAGCTTGACCTTGCCCTAGTCACAGCCAGTGCAAATATTTAACTGACATCAAAACAATAACAATCTCTTCTTGAATTTAGAAAGTCAAGAGCAGAAATTGTGAAAGATCCACAATTAATACCTCAAAGGAGGAGTAAAGCAAGACAGTTTAAATAAATTAGAAGCCCAGGAGAAATGGAATGCCTCTGCAATAGCAGAGATTTCTTCACACTCTCCTGAGGACACATGCCACAGCTCCTACTTGCGCAACATGCACCTGCACTTACTTTAAACATCATCACCTTACATAAAGTCCACAAATCCATGACAATAGGTACTTGTGCCTATTTGCAGCTGGAGGATAAAAATCACATTTGTCAGTTGCAGGCAGCAAGAAAATTACTACCCTGTGTGATTCTCAAGTAAAACAAGTCCCATAGCCAGAATAATTCCTCTCTGGTTTCATACTCTGCAGGCAGAGTTAAAATCTTCTTCAAAAAAAGGAAAGAAAAGGGATAATTTCTCCCACAGAAGAGGAAGGATCTCCTGCATGACTGAAAAATCTTTAATTATTTTTTCCAAGTTTTTTTTAATGAGAACTGTAGTACACTTACCAGATTTCCACACCAAAAATTTAGCTCAGCTACCTGAAAACAACATTGGTATTGACACTGTATGGTATGAAAAAGGATATTTAACAAAGAAATTTCCACCAGTACTGGCCACTTCTGTTAGTGTTACTCATGAGAGCAGGAAGAAAGACATAGCATCTAATGAGAAGAGAGGTTTTTGTGGTGGTATGGGAAAAATATTTGTTTGTTTGGACTTGTCCAAAGGTACCTGTGTGTTTTGATGACTGAAGATTTAACTGCCTATGTTCAACTGCCACTGCAGGATCTGTTCACTTCCTGCTTATGTTTTGACCTCCTAGAAAACAGTCACTAAAGACAGCTTCATTTAGCTTCCACAGAGACATCCATTGTGTGGAGCTCAGTTTATAGCTCTGAGGTGGAGGTGAGAGCCTCTCCTGAGACAACTGTTCTGGAAAGAAACCTGAAAATGGTGAGGTGAAAAAACCTGTAGAGGAAACTCTGAAAAACAGTCAAGAAAATATAATTTCAGGAAGATGTGGCACAGTTAACAGAAGTGATGGAGAACAAATGGGTTTTTTTTTAATTTTCTGAAAGCATAGTGTAGAGTCTGTTCATCTCCAAGAAGAATAAAGAGAGTTATACAACTACAGCTCATTTGAAAAAAGAGAGAACCCAAATATATTTGTACAAGAGTTTCTACACTGTAAATAATATATCCTGTAATTTTTGGCATGTTTATATGGGAATATATGTGAATTTCTAACATTAAATTTGATTAATGTTTTTTCTAAATAATACGATTTTTTTGGTCATCAACGGGTGAACATGTTTGTCACTGCCTAGACGACTCATCACCTGTGGCTTGGCCTCCTTTATGCTGATTCCCCATATTCTTTAGTGGCAAAAGAAGTGCTAGAGAATATCCAGCATGCTGCCCTCCATGCATGTAAAAAACCCACTTTTATATAGCCATTTATTCATTTAAAAGAACAAATTAAACTAGACTCTGCAATACAATTACATATATACTACAACAGTTAGTGCTTCTGATCCAAAAGCTTCTCTTATATAGAAGGTCCTTTCCACAGTCTTCAAAGGGAAAAAACCCTCCTCTTCTCTCTTGATTGAATAATGTCCAAATGACCCAAGGTCTATGTGATGACTCAAGGAGCTCCAAGTTATATCTCTGCCTTGAGATTCTTTCCCTCTGCAAGAAAAGACACGAGAAATCAAGGAGCTGGCCACAATACCTCTAAAAATCCTCTCCAATGTAGGTTTTAAAGCCTCTCAACGCGTCCCAGGAAGTGATTAAACATGTTTGACTGTAGCCTTCTGCATTCACCAATTAGATTAGATTTGTTAGATAAGAAGAAGTTTTTTACAAAAATTTGGTCATCATTTGGACTTGACTCTTAACAGGGGCACTAGAAAGTGAAAAATACTGCAAATATATTCTATCAAAGCAAAATATCAAGATCTGGATTAAAAAGTCAGAAACAGAATGGGAAAAAGTAAAAATCAATACAGTTTTTGAGTTATATTTGACCATTGCAATTCCTCCTTAGCTAGACAGGTAGTCTCCTCTTCCTAAAGTTACATCTAGGACCTCATTCCTGTCTACAGCTTCCTTATAAGGGGAAACAAAGGAGCAGGGATTTTTGCTTTTCTAATCTCTGGTTACCAAGCGAACAGAAGCCAAGAACCCAAGTGAACAGAAGGAAGCTGTTTCAGGGAAGACTTAGGCTGGATATTAGGAAAAGATACTTTACCCAGAGCATGGTTGGGCACTGGAACAGGCTCCCCAGGGAGGTGGTCAGAACACTAAGCCCGACAAAGTTCAAGAATCATTTGGGCATCAGGCACATTGTATGACTCTTGGGAACAGTGCTGTGCAGAGCCAGGAGCTGGACTCAGTGATCCTCATGGATCCCTTCCAACTCTAGATATTCTGTGATTCTGTGATTCCCCATGAGGCAATCTGAGATGTCTTTCCAACATTTTCTGACATTCTATCTTTCAAGTGCTACTACACACAGCATAACCTAATTCATACCCAAAAGAAATGCATGTTCAAGATTTACTCTTTAAAGTTTTGAAGTTGTTCTTGGAAGACTGGATGCTTTACCCATTTAGCCTTCCATAGGACAAAAGCTTGAGCCTATGGACACCAAAACAACTTGCAGTTTAGGCCTACCCAGGGAAAATATCACATTTTCATGATCATAGTTGATTGGGCTGGCAATTTCCCATTGTTTCACTATGTTCTGACTAGAAAGTGGACTAAATAGCTGGCTAGTCAAAACAGTTCCCCAAAATAAAACTCATCCTTTGCAACAGGAAAAAATTACATAAAAGGTATCAACTGCCAGCTGTTGTACTCCATTGGGTCCTTGCAGAAACCAATGCAATACTCAATAATACAGAGTCTACACTTGGCAAGGACATGTAAGACAGCACAACCACCCTCGCAGTGTTATCAGCCTTGTCAGAATTCATCAGCTCAGCTGAGTAGGTTGTAAGCCTCATTGTGGAAATTAGAGGACCTTTGAGATCTCCAGAGCTCTTCATTCCCACCAGCTGCAGGGGTAAAATGTCAGGAGTCAGTCCATCCCTGCAGTAAAGACGAAGGTTGTTTGTTCCAGAGGCATTTCTGCACAAGACCCAACAAGTTTGCACCTATAGCTGCTTTTGCTGATAGAGAAAAGAATCTGCTGCCTGTTCAGCTCTGCCTGCTTCCATGTCTGCCTAAGGCTGGGGAGCAATGAAGGAGCAGCTGCTACCCAAAACCAGACCAACAGGGACCATGAAAAATTTCCACTCAGCAGAGCAAACTTTCCCAGGCCTGTCTTCTAGCACAGGGCAGGGAGGCAAAATCTCCATGCTGTGCCAGGCTCTTACATCAAAACTGTATTTGAATATTTCAAAGTACAAGCTCCTACTGTTGTCTTTTGGCTGTGACTCCTTTATAGTTGAAGTTCATCCATGAGGCTGTAAAGTCCATATACTATAAGAGTGGGAAGAATCAGACTGTTTTTAATCCTGCTTACCCTGGCAAAACCTCACCTGGGTTCATGAGTCCTTTCTGGAAGGTGCTGATGATCAGTAAATAAGGTTTATGGTCACTCATTGTTCAGTAACAGAACGGATCATTTAAAGGAGTATATTTTATCAGTGCACAGAAAATACAGCGTCCAAAGTGTGGAGGAGAAAAAAAAAAGCACCTAAATAAAGATTTCTGCACAGCATGAACACCCAAATGGTTTGACCTAGACTTGTAATTTTACTTCTGGCACTCATGGATTTTTCAGTGGTTGGCCTTTCAACCTTAAGTCTTTATTTTATATTGCCATTTAGTATGGGAAAAAATTACAGTAGGAAAGAACTCCTGGAAAATATCAAAATTCAGAGAGATTGCAATTACAGTCTGCACACACTGGTGCAGGATTGCAGATGCGAAAAGGATATGCCTTGAGAAGTAATTTCACAAAATATGTACATTCTCACAATGTGATTCTGTGCCATTTTCCCTGTTGGAGATGGTATCAATCTTGCAGATTAACTGCTACTCATTCAGCTACATCCTCCAAGGGACTGTAGTTCTCTTCATAAATGATTCAGGCAGCAACAGTATGCAAACTTAACTCCTTGATGAGGAAGGAGCCGCTCTTTGATCTTCTACTTTAGATCAATGCATTTTACTCCCTGTTACTCTGTAGGGCTAGCAGCTTGGAGGTGGGTCTCACAAGTGAGTGCTGTAGCTCATCTCATTGTTTTGATCACTTCCACAGGCTGAGAACCAAGTTTTAACACGGCAAAGGACTGACCTTGTCAAAAAAACCACCAGCAGTCAGTGATAAAACCAAAGTACATTTGGACAATTTTTCCTCATCTACCTTTAAAATTTGAGACTACAGAGAAAGCTGGACAGTTTTTATCCCCTTAGATGTCAAATTCACATTGAACAGCTGAGAAAGAGAAACTGAGTCATGATGCATAGGACAGCAGTAAGGGAACACAGAAGTGACAAAGAAAAGAGCAGCAGGAAGCCTGAGACACTAAGGAACCATAACCAAAGTAGTGATAAGGATGACTTGCTGCTAGACTCTGAAGGAGAACAGAATGATTGGCTGACAGCAGAATGAAAGCCTAAGATTTACACCAGAACTAGGAAAAGATACTGACTATTGGACTTCCCTGTAAGAATGGAAAAGTCTGTCAATCATACTGCTGCAGACAAGGAAGATGTACAATATCTGCCATAAGCAAAAGACATGAGATATGTGTCTGTGGCAAGAGCAAATGCTGATAGAAAGTGGGGGCAAGGAAAGCACAGAAAAACTCCCCTGGTTGCCCTTCACATTGGAACAAATGATCCTGCCAGAACAGCTCTGCCCACCAGGCTCAAAGCAAGATGATCTGTATGATAACTATCTCTGTCCCTAATGCAGAGAATGCATGGGATGAACAAGAAAGTGAGGATTAACAGATGAATTAATGAAACTGGTTATTTGCATCTGAGGAAGATTTCTGATGCACAATCCTTGGGAGGAATTAAAGGGAAACAGTCTTTTGACACAGGGATTTCCTCGCTGCTGTCATCCTAAAGATATCATTAGCACAAATGTTGATGACATATTTGTATGTGTTTTTTAGTGTTTAATAGTTCAGGCACTCAGAAAGCTCCTAACAAGAATAGAAATCTTTACTTATTTGACCAGCAGATAAATCCAAGCTCAAAATACAGCAGAGTCCTTTTGACTATCACAGGGTCTGAGTCAGTATCCAGGTTGAAATAGAAAAAAAACTCAAAAAAACCCCCTTGTGTTATACTTGTGCTTAGCTTGAGATTGTTTAATTATCTTTCTTAGACTGGTGAAGTTTTCTAGCTCCAAAGCCTAGGACAAAGTCATTCTGGTTTCTAAAAGTTTACTGGTATTATTCCTGAAATTAATTCTTAAATGGAAACTTTCTATGAGGAAAGTATGTCAGCAAATACTAAGCACATAGCTAAGAACATTACATACAGTTAGGAACAGTGAGTTCCTAGCTGTATGTAATGTAAGAATAAAAATAAATAAATAAATTTTTTAAAAAAAACCAACCTAATGAAATCCTACATCAGAACTTACTAGAGCAGCTGAACAAAGAATAAATCACAGTATCAAAAGGCAGCACAGCAAAGTATTTTATCAAACAGAAATATGACAAAGACAAGGATGCAATTACTCATTAAATTGGAAGTGTGTAAAGCCTAATCTGATCTACTAGTATTATAAACCAGATATCTTACACCTAACATTTTATATTACAAGTAAAATGCTCATTATGTTTTAAACATTTTGGTGCCTGATATTGACTTTAAACTTGCAGAATAGACAATTCAACACTTGCCAAGATCATATTTTACAGTTTATTCATCCTTATTCTTAATGATTCACACTTTATTTTCAGTTGGCAGGTTTCTAGTTTTGTCTTCCAGCTGCTCGTTCTTGCTATGCAGCTCCTTGTTAGACTAAAGAGCTCTGTGATACCCAGTAACTTCTTCCCATGAAAACACTTATCCACATTGATCACATTTCATGTAAATCATCTTTTAGATAAAACAAACCACACTGAGCTCTCTCTTTCCATCTGAAATTACCCTCAGCCCTCATACTGTTTCTGTTGGTTTCCTCTGTGTTCTCAATTTTTCAGCTTCCTTTTTTAAATACTAGTTTGTCTCATTTTAGCTGTTTACAAGCTAGACCCTTAGCCTAAACAAGTCTCCAAGGTCCCTCTACAGTCTACAGAGGACAGAAGGCAACTCCAGAAAGTAAACCATTCTGATCCTCTCTCAGGATCAGGAAATGATGATTCAGATGTAACTTGTTCTCCACAGACTGCAGCAGGAATTTAGGCCACCCATCTGTGCTGTACACCCCAATTTCAGAAGGCTGAATTTCAGTAAATTCAAATGGATATTCAAGCTCTGGTATCAGTTGCTTTCAGCATGTCTGTCCCTCTCTGCTACATGATAACAGAGAAGCTCATTTTGATTTTTTTCATAGTCCATGACTCCTTTATCCTTGCTAGCAATGCTCTTCCAGATTGCATTTTCTCCTTTCTTAATCTGTGTTTGAACCTACTATGTTCAGATCACTAAACTGTATTACTATTCCCATCATTGTTATCATCATCCAAATAGTTTCATTTCTCAACTGGACCTTTTGAAGCTTCTTGTTTAGGAGGTGTAATTAGATACCACTAAGCTTTACAGATAAATGGCAAATTTCATGCAAGCTGAAAACTTCTTTTAAAGATAGAATAACTCAGCATATTCCTTCATAAATAAGACCTAAAAACTCAGATAGCTGTATTGATTTCAGCCTTCAAAACAACCGTAAATTTTGGAAACCCTAACTTCATTTGGTAATAACATCTTTTGGTGATACAACATGAGCTAGTCTCAACAGGTAATGGTTGAAAATATCTCAACACTGAAATGTATGAGATTATATATAGAGAAATAACAGTTATTGAAGAAACACTTATCCCTGAATCTGATTTTTCAAGATCCTAGCATAAATAGTCAACAAGATGTTATGAAAAACCTCTGCTGTGATATGAATCAAGGAAAACCTTACCACAGGATCTTAGAGATGTTCCAAAGGCATTAGCTATGAAATAACCAACTAACCCAGATCTTTGAATTAGTGACCTTACAAACAGTCTACCCTGAGCCATCTTCAACATCTTGCAGCCGTTCTAAAGCTGCAAATGAGCTTTGCTTCAATTGCTTTTACATATTGCATCAGAAAGCCTAAAGAATTGTTTTGAAATCAGGAAAAAGATGCAAAAGACTAAGATCTATATGTATTACATAATAGGAATGAAATAAATTGGAATAAAAATCTTCATATTTACCATGGACTATATAAGAAAACTGAATGATAAAAAGGGAGTGAGTTAAAGAAAAAACAAAAAAGAGAAAAATCAAGCTATCAGAAGAGAATTAATTACCTACACTAAAGCCAAAAAGGCAAAAGAAATGCTAAGGAAAGCTACAAATTGCATTATCAGGCAGAAGTAATTTCTCAGGAGTGAGCTATGAGTCTTCTGTTATGTAGGGCATTTCTTTGAGAAGATACCACTCAGGAATATTTAGAGGAGGGGACTGATGTTCCTCCCCTGGAACAGCTACTGCGAGACGTTCCAGAGACATGGGAGGTGGCACATGGGAAAAATTACAGCTTGTGCAAAATGGGAGCAAGAAGGAGCTGGGAACAGACAGGAAGGCTGCCCTGTGTGCTTGCAACCCAAAGTTACTGAGATGATTGAAGCCAGATAGAGAAACAGCCATTTGCAACAAGAAAGTGGGCAGGGGAAGAGCTGTATATAAGTTCTGCTCCTTCCTGTTTCACTTTCTCCTAGCCAATTTGCATTTTATGTAATTAAAAATTAGTTATGTTTGTAGCTTTTCAATCAGTTCATATGGGAGTGGGGGAAGCTGTGTTTTAATTCAGCTGGTCTTTGGGGAGATGAGAACTGATCTTCATGTAGCAAAATGCAGAAATGAAGCAGGTAAGATGCCCAAATAACATGAGTTCTTTCTTGTGAGGAAAAAAAAAAAAACAAAACAAAACAAAACAAAAAACAATATGCAAAACCAAAAGAACAGAAAGTTTTACAAGATACATTATTTAATCTGGAACATAAATGCAAATGTCTTCATCATAAGCGAGTTACTGAGCACTGCAACAATTCAGTCACACTAGTGAGTATTCATAGTATTTTTGATAAGTCAGCAACCCATTATCCTCTCATGGTCATCCTCCAGCATTAGAAAAAAGACACTTATTTTCATTTGCCATTCCAGGAAAATAGCAGTCTAAAATTTTTCTTCAATACCTATTCTTCTAGATATTTAAATTCAATAGGAAATTTTAAAACTTGCAATTTCTTTTCTTTTTTGAATGGCCAATTTGAAATGAATCAACAGATTTTAAATTATTTCAAAACATTTGAAGGAATCTATCATTGCAAGATAGAAAAATGCTTCTGTAGTGCAAATTAATTCTGTTATAATTCATCTTTGCTTTTTTAAAGGAAAAATTAATTAAATTTAAATTTAAAGGAAAATTTTAATTCATCTTTGTTTTTAAAGGAAAGAAGTAATTCCAAGTTTAAAATGGAAATTTGTCTAAAGTTCAAATTGGAAAATATTAGAAAAACTAAATGTTAGGTTGATATGTATTTCTTTCTGGGTCATCAATCAGTAATAGTCTTGGGCCACTGCAGTAACTCTGAGTGATCTGGGAAATGTGGATATGATCTCCCAAAGAATTCAGAACAATTCAGACTAGGGAATCAGAAGAGAACATGGACTCTCACTATGGAGCATGAAAGATGGATGAGGTGAATGTTCCAAAGGGACAGAGGGTACAGGTTTACTGTTTTAAAATTAAAACAAAGTAGGCTGAAATGTGTTTACTATGCTGTGGCAGTGCAGCACCTGGCAGGGTGCTTTTCTGGGACAGAGGACCTCAGACCACCCGGCTCAGTAAAATGAGACCAATGGCAAAAATTATGTTAATCTCCTTCAGAAAACACTTTTTCCTTCCCCTTTTTCATCCTCAAAGCCTTACTGAAAATGAATTAAGAATGCCATAGTTAAAACAGTTTACAGGGTATTGTCCACTACACCAATTTTTATCAAGTTGGTAAAACAAACATAAAGGTGCTATATTTCTACTGAGTTTGTAAATGAGACATTAAGTGTTACAAGATGCACCTCCACATTAACCCTCCAACCCCCCTTGCAATGCAGAAGTATTTGTCAAAGGAATCATCAACAAAGCTGTACTTTGCAGTAATGCTTGTGCTTACTTTAGCAGCAACCTCCCTCTTGCCTTTACCACAATCACCTTTCTTAAGCTAAGATAATGATGTTCCAGCAGCACTGAATAAAGATTTGCTAACGTTTCTTTTGTCTTCTTTTTAAGTTGCAATCTTTGTTTTCTGCTTTGCATTTCATTGTGGGTTATTATGGCATGGGAGTGAAACTTGTCAGTTGTGAAGCTCACAGTGTCAGCAGCCTGGAAATGCTCATGCTGCTAACTAGCAATTACTCACACAGCAGTGTTAGATCTGAGCAAGCATGGGCGTCTTTGCAAAGCCTTCAGAACTTCAGTTCCAGCTCCCAGTACATGCTATTAATGACAAACTACAAATCAGGGAAAGAAATGCTTTTTCAAATGAGGCATTCAGCCTGGGAGATTTCCATTCACTTTGCTACAGCTCCAATCAAAGAACTTGGGAATGTGCTGATTTACATGGGACCCTGCTGGCATTGCTGAGATGACAGATGGTACTTGGCCAATCAAATCAAATCAAAATGTGACTCTTTAAAGAAATGTGGCACGTTGTTCCAGTGCTCATACATGATGTTTATTTGCAAATGTATCAGAGCTTTCTGCCACTAATGACTAATTTTCAAGTTACTCAACTGTAACTCAGATTGTCATCTTTTTCTTCCAGGTTGGGGATATTATTTCTCACAAGTGAGGTGGGGCGGGTTCCAAGGGTACTGACAAAAAGCCATACCAGCCTATCTTCTGTTGACAGGAAACTTGTAGGAGATTTGCTGCCATGTACAGCTTTCTTACATTTTCCTCATAAAACAGTTCTAGGTTTTGTAAAAAATCTTGTTGTATTGGTCTCATTTAGCATCTTCTTTTTTTTTTTTTTTTTCCAGCTGAACAATAGAAACAATGATTGGTAATAGAACTCCTATAGTTAATTTCATTGAAAATACTGGAGTTACATACTGAAGTTATCAAAAAAACAAATCCATCTTCTCATAGATTTATCTTATTGCCTTAAGTTGCTATGGCAGCAGGTTAAATTGCAAGAAGCTAAATAAACTTTCTTTTTAGAGGAACGTATTTTGGTTTATGCAACTTTAATAGTAGATTAATATCTGTTATTTAGCTAAGCCATATTATTTCTCCTTTAGGAGTTCAGAAGTTTTTCCTCAAACATATAACTTCTTGTTAGTTACTCTTCACTACAATGTCTTAGAGATAGTTATTGTCTCCCAGAGGAACTATTTAATAGAAAAAAATTAAATAATTAAGTATCATATAATTTGTAAAGTTTTTTTCTTCTTTTTTCCTTTGATAATTGATTATACAGTCAAACATGTTAAAATTTGTCACACATAATCAGATTTTAGTTATCCCTCTAAGTGTTCAAGGCCAGGTTGGATGGAGCTGTGTGCAACCTGGTCTAATAAAAGGTGTCCCTGGCCAAGGCAGGAGGGTTGGAACTAGGTGTTCTTTAGTGTTTCTTGCAACTCAGACTGTTCTATGACACTGAGTATAAATATCAAGTATCTTCAAGTACTCAAACATCTTAATGGTTTATATCAACTACACAGATTGACTATTTTAATCTGTATTTAGTCATGACCAGTTGGGGATCATGTAACAGAAAAAAAACCTTGAGATATTTCTTGGCCTAGCTTCACATCCTAGCACTCAAATCCTCTTTTTTCCGGAGGAAAAAAAAAAAAAAAAAGATGAGTGAAGAGCAGATGTTTGTACTTTCTGACATGCCACAAGCAAAGACTAGATTTGAAAATGTTGTGGAAAATCCACAATGGTCTCTGAGCAAGATTCAAGTCTAAGGACATCCAATGTTCAGCCAGGATAAAAGGCTGTCTGGAAACTCACTCCACAATGTACTGCTGCAGAAGTCAACTCAAAGGAGTAAGCTTCAATTGGCAGTGCCAGCTCTTCTTAGTGACAGTCACATAAGACTTGGAAAGTCATCTGCACATTCTTGGCTAAGAATCCCATCCTCAACATTCACAATTTAGGAACATATGGGCTCCCTTGTCAGCTTACACTCATGCCCATCTGTTCAGATGGCATGTAGTCTGCCCACAAGTCAGTCAGATGGTTGCTCGAGAGTACACGTGGCATGCAATTATGGGTTGAGATGAGCAGCCTGCACAATAGTGAAAACGCTTTATCTGCTGCAGGATGTCTCTCATCTGTACCAGCAGTCAAGTATTGGCACCACTTGCCTCCTTACACTTGAACAAAGATGTTTGAATGTATTTGACAGAAAAGAAAAGGAAGCTGTCAGCTGACCACTCTCATTGATCAGTGGAAATAGGACTGCCTGGAAACAGAAAAGCACAAAAATAAACTTTCTCAAGACCCACAGTCTTGGCTAATCATGCAAACTTAATGAGCTTACAAAATAGTCCAGAGGAATATACAGAATATACAGAACTTCAACTGAATATTTCAGTGAAGATTAAGGCATAGACTGCAGTGCCTAAAATATACCTAGAAACAACATTTGACTTTTGCTTTCATCTTTCACTTTTGCTGGGAAAACATGGGGACCGGTGAGAGAAAAAAAATCTAACAGGCACAGTCAGCTCCTAGACAATGATATGACCCTCATGGCACAGCAGCATTTAGAATGTAGAACTTGCATTTCCTATAACAAGATGGGAGCTGGTTTTAGATTCTGCAGTAGTTGCTCCCTAGAAATACCCCTCAGGCACAGTAACTGACAGGGTTACACAGCCAGTTTAACTTGGATGGCCCAGGGCATCTAGGAAGAAGCTTTACATCTGGCCAGATAGTGAACAATCAGTTTTCAGAGTCTGTGTGGTAGCATCCCATTGAAGCAAAGTCTTCTTACCTTCAGTGAAAAGACTTAGCAAGTGAGTAGGTAAAATGGGAGAAGGCAGCTGAAGGGCTTCATGTAGCAATGCAGCATCCTGGCAGATTGACCCAAAAAGCTTTTAGAGAACAGAGTAGCACATACCTACATCAGCACTGCATGTCTGGGATAGAAACTGTGTTTGTATCCAAGCAGGGGTTGGTCCTAGCATGAACTGGAGAAACTTTCCAACATTTACTGTAATGGTTGCTCTTTCATTTACATTATGTGAAAGAGGATTCAGCTGCTACTTTTCTGAATCACATAATTTTTTTTTTCTCAAATACACACAAATTCATGACAAAAGTTTGATATCTCACAGACTGGCTTATTCAAGCATGTGTAGGCATGCAGGAGGAAATTTGAGCTGTAGATGAAAAACTCCTCTGAAATTATCCTTGTGAGTTTTGTTTGTCCAAAACAACTTTAGGGAATAGCTTCTAGCAATTAGTATACGCAAAAAGTAAATATATAAAAAAAAAAATAGCTTCCACAGTTCAGAGAAGAGAAAAGGATTAAACTGGTAGTTAATATTGTTTGAAATGTCTAATCAGAAATCCTGTAAAATGCTGTCTTTCAGTTCTATTTCAGTAGAGATTAAATTAGGAGACAGATGAACCACTTAATGAAAGTAAATCCACAAATAAGAACAAATCCAAAGAAAATAATTCTTCCATAAGCAGCGGAGATTTATCCAGGTCTAACACAATTAATTTTACTCAAACAACATAAAGCATTACACTCAAATATTTGTTTCAATTCACACTATGACTTGTATTTCTTTTCTATAAACTTTTGAATAGCAAAGTTTTTTTCTACAATTTCAATGGAATATGAATTGCAAAATGTGTTCAACATCATAAATAAAAACCAGATTTAAATATCCTCATTAAGTAGTAGCAATAAAGAATACCTTCAAGGAAATTTTTTAATGTATTCCAGATAAAAAGTAATTGCACACAACATCTTTGTGTATTTATTAACATCTTTGTTTCTATGTCTTTCAGAGCTAATTTTCCTGTGTCTTCACTGCGGTTTTTTTAGCAAAAAAGGCACTAAGAGAGTGTTCCAGAGTACTTGCAACTAGAACTAGAGGTTAGCATGATTTTTCTTAGTTGCAAACTTGAAATAAATCCTATTGATTTATGTTGGTTTGATTTTCAGGTTTAAAATTTTTATCAGATTAGTGTAAGAAGAATACTTCACTGAAGAAGTGTTAATTTTACCTTGCACTACTTTTTTTTTTTTTTTTTTTTTTTTTTTTTTTTTTTTTTTTTTTTTTTTTTTTTTTTTACCTTTTTAAGTATTCCACTTCAAGATCAGAAGAAATTATAGCACTCTGAAAAGCATGAAAGACAAAGAGCAGTAAACTTGGCCTTGGATTTAAGGCAGCTGTAGAACAATGACAAATGAAATTGCTAATATCATTTATATTCTGTAAAAGGAAGAGGGTAAAAACGCACACAAAACCCCCTTACTTTTCATGAATAGACACAACACCAAATGTAGTGATTCTCAAGCTACTGGGTCTTGCCTTCTAGAGTCAATCATTACCAAACCTGAACAGACTGTCATACAATTGACTATGATTCAGTACACACCCCACAACAAAACCCATAATTTAAAACAAGGATATAGGAGCGTACATAAGTAAAACTGACTTCAATAAAGTCAAACTTCTCCAAACAACAAAACCACAATGACAGATGGTCCGCTGACTGCCCAATATTAATAAATTCTTAATGCACTTTTTCACATTACTACATTAGGCAAAAAATACACCAAAAGTACTTTCACATGCTAAAGAAATTCCAGTAGGTGAACTATTCTTTTGGACATTCAAGAATGAATGCCACACTTATAGCAGGGACATATTCTGAAATACTTCTTTCCTTCTGCTTGTTAAATTAATTATTGTATGAAAATTTTAGTCTTTCCTCTTGAAAACAAGGAAATCCAGTAAAAAGAGGATTACCTAGACTTACCTACCATTGAAATTGTGGTTTTGAACTAAATCCTAAAAGTTTCAGAACCATTCAACAGTGCATACTTTTGGCTTTTGATTTCCCAGTGTCAGAGGCCCAACAGTTCAGAACCTGTGAAGCAAGGTGACCTTAAATTTTCACACTCATATAAGGAACTAAATACAGAACTAAACAGAGACTAGGATAACTTTAGTAAAATTACAATGATGGAAACTCACAAAAATATTATAGTCACTGCTTTATATCCAAAATTCAGGTCATTTAAAGATGTCAGCTCTCCCACATGCAATCTCCTGAGAAAAACAAATGGGCAACAGACACATAATAATCTTTGTAACCAAATTCAGATCAATACTGCTTACCCAATCTGAAAAGCATAAAAGGCCTATTCCCTCCTGTATCTATACAGAGAAAAAGCAATGCATGAAGGAACGCTGTTTTTAGATAACATTTGCACTGGGTTGTACCTAACAGGTTCATCTAAATACATACTTCCTGAGCAGTGCAGAGATTAATATTGGGATGCAGTACAGGGCCTGAAAATTTGGGCATGCAGGTGTGTTTCCTGAGGAAAACTCTGACTAAGATTTGAAATAGCCTTTGATTAAAACAAACCAAACCAAAACAAAACAAAACCTCAGTAAGTCAAGTCAATTGTAATTGGACAGCAAAGGCCCATAAATGTGCACTAAGGATCAATTCTACATTCCCAGGAATAGAAATGATTTTGTAACAAATGACTTTGCAATACCACAATAAAATAAGCTTCCTTCCAATTAGTATGTACCTACGATCTGTTTATGAGCACAATTCTGTATAACAAGAACTGACACTTTCACTGTGAAACCAGTCTTTCAGGACTCTGTCTTTATTTGAAACATGAGAAAAGGAGTAAAAATTTCAAACAACATTACTGAGTGCACAATACCAACCTACAGAAGATCATGATTTCTGAGGTACTCATCTTGTCATAGCATTCACCAAAAATACAAATATTTTCCTCCAGCACTCTTTGGATAATGGAGTCTGCCCCATCACTAAACAGAAGCCTGGAGTGAGGTGACAGGGCTGGAAACATCAACCCATCCACAGCCTGTGCAGCAGACACTGAAAAGCTGAAACACCTCAGTAGTGGAGGGGCACTCTGGAACTGCTGCATAATGAGTCCTGATGGAACAAAAGAAATCTTTCCATTTCCGTACAATTAGGTTGCTGCAGACTGGAATTGATTGCACAGACATGATCAGCAATGTTACTCAGCCTGGAAACTGTGCAATCCACAGATTAACACTTTATGAATACAGTCTTATGTCAAGGCTTGTGATTAATATTCTGTTAGGGACTGACTTGATTATCCCAATTATAAGAATTAACTAACATTGGACTTCAAAAAAATGTAACCATGTGGGAAATCCCTTGCAATGCCACAGTAACTCTCATTCTTAACACATTCAATAAATGACACGAGTGTATTTAAAACTGGATTATTTATGCTCATGTACATTAGAAGACAAGAGGCATGGTGCAAAAGCAGAGATGATAGACCAGGGAAAGCCTTTTTATGACACACAAACTTTAAAAGCATTTGTCCTTGAATGCAACAGGGGATGGTGGTGCTGTAAATTGAATGGATATGTGTGCAAATGCCCACATCAATAAAAAAGGTTTGTACACCGTTAAATACAGTCCTTGGAGATAAGCTAATTAGCAAACTTAGAGAGTTTTAAAACTCTCAAGTGAAATCTTTGAACTGAAAAAAAAAGTTATCTACTAATGAAGTCCCTTGTGGGTTGCAGTCTAGATTTGGCAGCATACAAACTGCTATAGCTGAATTTCAACTAGGCTGATACACAGAATTCCAGCAAGAGAAGTTGCATTTAAGGACAGAAAAAATGATAGGTACATATATAAAATACGCGGTGACCAATATCTCTCTTCACAATTATTAGTGCTTAAGCTGTAAGGTGAAGAAGAGCAATCTAAAAATCCTCTCTCTGAAAGGGAAGTGGCAAGTGAGATACACATTTACGGATGATTGGTTTCAAGCAATATCTGAGAAGTCCCTAACCCATACAAAATGTAGCAGAATTAATAGTTATGAAAGTCATATAAGTATATATTTTGAGAATATTGCTCAAAAACAGATGTGACCTCTCCCTTTTGGGCTTAATTGTTTCTGTAAAAAGGTTTCTTTTTCTGTGTTGTTTAGCATAAAGTATTCAGGTTTACAACTATGTTTGAATTAGAATCTTGACTCTAATAAAAAATGCAAGCAGACTAAATATACAGTATGGAGCTCCATATAGATTTAATAATTATACTAATCTTGACAATAAGAGAAGGAATGTACATGACACATTGTGACTTATTCCTTATTAAGGACACATGATTTATCACACATGATTTATCACACTGCAACCAAGAAGCTGGCCAGATGAGCCTTATTATTTAATAAACATGATATTTTTATGTGTTTTATGATTCCTTCTCTGTCCTTGACTACAAATTTTGGTAATTACACAAAAGAGGCTATGCGAAACAATCAAAACAAATCAAGCTCTGAAGTTATCAGCTTCCTAAAACTGTCACAAGTTAGAAATATAGACACAGAAAACAGAGATCTGCACTGAAAACAGGAGAAGTTGCTTCTTATTTTCCAAGAATAGCACTGGGACTTAAAAAACTGCCATCAAAAAGACCAAGGCAGTCAGATGAAAAGGAAAAGGTATGAAGAAAGCAATCTGCAAAAAAGTCTCTCTGATAAACAGCAGGATTATTATGTTCAGACATACATATGAGGAGAGAATTACATTCCTCTTCTCTTACCTACAAAGAGGTTTCCAAGCACACATATTTTCTCTTCCAAGTTGAAGGTTTGAAGCCACCTCTTTGACCTGTGGCTTTGTAGAAGAGGGAAGAAAGCACTCCCAGGCTACCTTGGAGAGAGCACTGCAGAGCTGTAACAGACAGTTAACAGAGCAAGGAAAACCTGGCTTTCACATTCTGTAATTTTATCCATTTCATTAAATTTCATTATTTGTATGGGACCTGCTGCTCTAGCTGGATCCTTGTAAGTCTATGGAATCTGACGGGTTTCATCTGAGACTATTCAGAGAGCTGGCTGATGTCAGTTTGAGGCCTCCCTTAGTGACCTTGGAATGGTCTTGGGAGTCTGGAGATGCCCCAGTTGACTGGAAACAGGCAAACGTTGTCCCAATTTTCAAGAAGGATGACCCTGAAAACTACAGGTCCAAGAGTCTTACTTCAGTGCATGGCAAAATTTTGGAGACTATTATTCTGGTATTTATTGAAAAATGCCTGAAGGACAACACAGTCATCAGTCACAGCCAGCATGACATCATGAGGTGAAAATTTTCCTTCTCAAACTTAGTTTCCTTAATTTCACCATTTGTCCTCTCAGAAACTTGCTTGGGAAGTTAGGACAGAAGGTTTTGATTCTGTTTCTTCTTCTGGAAAAATGGTCCAGACAAAATGTCTATCATTCAGCTGGATAAACACATCACGTGATGGGTGAACAACTGGCTCATGGCTCATGGGTCATGTACAAAGGGTTATAGGGAATGGGGTTCCACAGGGCTCCATCATAGGGCAAATACTCTTCAACATCTTCATAAACACTTAGACACAGGACTCAAAGGAATACTAAGGTTGCCCGCAACACTAAATTGGGAGCAGCTGTTGACTCCCTCAAAGGCAGAGAGGCCCTGCAGAGAGACCTTTACAAATAAAGGACATGGAAAGTCACAAACAGTGAATCTCAACAAGGATGTTGATTCTGCTCCTGGGATGGGGCAACTCAAACGTATGGACAGACTTGGGAACAAGAGACTGGAGATCAGTTGCATGGAAGGGATCCTGGGGGTCCTGGTCAATGACAAGTGGAACATGAGTCAGCATTGTCTTGCCAGCCGGGAAGGTTACCCATATCCTGGGTTGCATCAGGCACAACAACACCAGGTAGGCAAGGAAAAGGTCTGTCCCATTCTGCTCTGCACTGTGAGTGTTACTTCCAACTCACTATATTTTGTGATTCTATTCCTCATTTAAATCAAGCTTGAAGTTTCTGGCTTGTCTTGGTTCTGGAAGCAGCGCACTTTTTTTTTTTTGAAGTAAGCTAAACTTGCCTTGCTGACATGTCTATTCTTTTATTTGCCAGATAGGACTAGCTTCAAAGGTGCACTTCTGTTTATTCAATACACATCTTTCAGCAGTTTTACTGGTATTTAGTGACTATAAGGGATGCAGAAGGCACATTTTTGCTTGTGTTAAAGATATCTGGGAAGAGAGGAAAGTGGCTGACCTTAATGTTCTCACAAAACAGAAGTAATACAAAAACTGGGATGTCACAGGGTCACTGTAAATGTCCTCGTCCATGGAGAAAAGTGCAAGTTAAAGATGGATACTTTGAACCTCCTGTTGCTTGATTAATAGTCCTTATGATGTCTTTGGAGACAATGAGATTCATTCTTATCCATATTTTCTCTGCACCAATCATGGTTAACCCTTCTCAGAAGGCTCTAGACTATTGATTTGTTGTTTACTAGACACTTGCTTAGAACAGACACCTTTTCTAGGTAGTTTCTGAGTTATTTGCTGCCTATAGTTGTAACTGATCCCATTGTTTCCTTTCAGGACATTCAAAAAACCCCTGTTTTGAAGCTGCAGAATGTAACTGCAAAAATGTCAACCTGTACTCAGCAATGCATAGTGGCATTGGAGAGGTACCTATGGATCACTTGTTTGTGTTAATGCAATGAAGAAAAAAAATAGGGAAACTGACATTTGTGTATGTAAAAAAAGATTGCAAAACTTATCTGCTGAGCTGTGTTAGATAAAAAAAAAACTCAGCCCCAAAGTAGATAAACTGAAAGGATCAATTTATTCCTCATGGACTAGTTTTAAATTATTTCAGCACTGTTATTTCCCATATAGAACAGTGTAAAAAAACCCCTGTCAGGTTGCAAATGCCTGAAGGCAGGGAAAGAAGAGGTCAGGCAGTCAGATATCTTTTATGTTCCTTTTCTACATTAAAAAAAAAATAAATTATGAGTGTTATGCTCAGAACAAAGTCAACTTCCTCCAGCATCCTGCCTGCCAGTAGACAGTAACAGATGTGTCAGAAACAAGAGGGCAATAAACATGGTACTCTCAGCTTCCAGTGATCTATGGCTGAAGGTCTCACCAAGACAGTGTTTACATCTTTGAATGAAATGACTTGTGATGGATTTTTTTATTATTATTCTATGAATTTGTTCATGACTTTTAACCTGTTTTAGTAAGGATTTTCTTTGGTGGTTGTAAAGCTGCTGCCATTTGCTTCTCTAACAGGCAAAAGGAAGAGTAAATACAAATTCTCAAGTAAGTGCATCTTGGATCCATTCAGCTCCATGTTGATGACTTTTATATAAGCTCCATTCCTTCTTCATGTGTTGCCTGCCATTCCACTACTAGGCACCAAGTGACAGTCAATGGAGCTACCCATGGTGATAATAGGATTGATTTTCTGATGAGTAAGAGCTATTTTTGAAACAATACTAATTCTTCTAAAGAATTAAGTGATAAGCCTCTCAAGCTTACTAATAGTGATATGTCATGGCCTATGAAAACTATCTTGAGCAAAGAAATATTAAAAAGTAAATTATATTTGCAAGTCTAATTTTTTAGGAAAGGCCATAAAACATACTGATGAGTGGCTGTAAATACATACCTATTGTATTTGCATGCATTTAAACTGTACTTTTGATAGCTTACACTCCTAAAAAAAGACCTGGTGTTTGAAAAGCAATCGTATGTTAACAAAGCTCTTCATATAGCCTGCTGAAAACCCCAGGAGCAGGGTGCAGGAATCTGACCTGCAAGAGCTCCTGAACTAGAAAGACAGTGAAGTGAGACAGTGAAAGGGACACAAAAGCCTTTCTAGATCACTTATATGTTCAAGATTTGAGGGCCAAATAAAGTAATGAATTAATGTATATGTCTCCACACAATGTCTCCATAGTGATTAGCAAACAAGCAACACATTTGTTCCTTCCTGGTGTCTGGAACCTCACACCCATCCACAACTGGATGTTTTCACAAAGTTCAATGTCTGTTTTAAAAAAAACACAACTGCTTATTTTTTTTAAACTTTCCCAGATCAAGAATGTCAAAAGCAAACATTTACAGAATGTCCAGGCCTCATTTTACTTTGAACTTTGCATAGCACTAATGAGATTACATCTGGACTAAAGGCAATTCTGAACCATGCTGTTGTGTTTTTCATCTCCTGCCAAAGTCTTCTTCAAAATTCATAGCTCATTTGAAGCTTTTGACTACTTAATAAACAAAGCTTGGTATTATCACTATTATTTCCTAATTAAAATATATCTCATTTCAGACTTTTATTGCGTAACATAAAGTTTCAGCTGCAAGTGTCTACAGATGTTATTGTGCAGACTTGAACTAATTGCACCTCTGAAACCATAGTTCTGCTATAAACTGACAGAAGACAAGCTACATATAAGAGATATCAATTACTCCTCTTTAAAATATTCTAGAGAAAGATAAGTTTTAAGCTCAGTTTTACAGAAAACATGCTTCAGCCTACATCTCTACAGCTATAAAAAAGTGTTATTTCTGCTTTTAACACCTCACAATACCAGAAAGGGTTTCTTGTGCAATGGGAGTTGGTTTTTCTTCATTTGAGACTGCTTTATTATTATTTGTGTCAGAGAAATTTGACATCTGTCACAATTTAAAACCAACCCCAATAAAATCTTTTCTAAATTGTATTGCCACAAAATCTACTTGCACAATGCAAACCTTATTTTCTGCGGGTATATCTACCCACAATCTGCCTATGCTGTGAGGGCAGAATAAATTTTTCTGGTATGTTGAAAATGTTTATGAATTGCAGTGGGTGCATTACAAGAGACAGCATAACAAAGACAAATTATACCTACCAATACCAATACTCCTCACACATTATATATATATATATGCCTGCCTTTCTGTCAGAATCTCTGGGGGGGGAAGAGGCAAGGGAGCCACCAACTAAAGAGTGAGGTGGAAGGTGGGTACTGTTAATTGTGTGGGAAGATACAAGAGGGTGGTGAAAGTAGCAAGATCTTCCTTATCATCGGTGAAGTACAAATCACCTTGGGAGGAGGGAACCTGAAGAAAGATGGGAACGCTTAACCTATGGTTCATCTGAACACTGCTGATTTTCACTTTTTTTGTAACACATTAAGGCTTGGACTGCTTCCTTCAATGCCACAAAGATAAATTCAAAGCTACGAAATATTGCAGCATAAGTGACTCTTAAAGAAGAGGAGTTGGGTGCCACAGCACAAAGTCAATGTGGTGCTCATAGTCACACACTGGAATGACAGGACAGCCCCGTGCTGTACCACAATCAATGAAATTGAGATGGATCTTCACCATGAAGGATGAAGACCATGGCAGTTACACATCAGAGAGGAGCAGGGAACAGATCTACAGACTTAGTCACAGCAATTCTCAGTAGTAAACCTTTACAATTCCAGAAGCCACTGCTTCCTGGTACCTCTCTGCTGCTACTGGTACTTCCTCCCACTGCAACTGAGGTGTCCATGCGCCTTCAGGAGGGAACAAGGTTCCTGCTAATCAGACAGGAACCTTTAGTTTTTAAAAGAATGGCAGGATCCCAACACAGCCACAACTTAGAGAGAGACACCTTCCTCTCTGTCAGCCAAGATCACTAAAATGGCATACTTCATCTGAATGCAAATTAACATAATAAAGGAAAAATAAAAAAGCAGCATGGGGAGGCAGAACAGAAATATGAGCAGTTCATATGCAATGCTCTCCCCACCCACCATTCCCCTGTGGGCAAGTCCTTCTTTCCATACAATTTTAGGATTGTCTGAATTGCAGACAGCTCTGTCCACTCCACCTGCTGCTTATTCTGACCTTTCTAGAAGATCTGTGCATACCCTCTGGCCCTCACTCTCCTCAAAGAAGCCTCCAGACCCACCTACAGCTGCTACCAACGTCTGTACAAGGTGCTCAGGCAGGGGCAGCCACCCTGCAACTCCAGAACACTCCTTCTAAAACAGACCCCTCAAAGGGGCAGCTGCCCACAGCAGCAAAACCCCAACACTGCCCATCATGAAGTGACAGAAGAATGTAACGGAATCATGAGAGAAATAGAGAGGAGCAACCAAGACCATCTAAGTGATGCCATAAACCAGGAGAAATATGATGGATGTATATAAACAATGAGTGCAGAAAGAGAAAGGTTGTACATGTTCTTTGCTAAGTTAAGGAGTAAAGGACAGTGAATGGCAATACTAAATGATGGATTTACAACAGGCAGCAATGGTTCTTCAGATGTGTAGTTCAGATGTGTTGTGGGTACAATAAAAAAACTCTTGGCTAAAAAAAAATTTAGCAGCACTGAATATGAGGCAATACCTCTGACTCAGGAGCTTCAACAAACACTGATCAGTGGTTGCTTGGACAATATTTGGATGAAATATCATGCTTTTGTGTGTCTTGTGCTTTTCTCTACATTTCACTAGCAGTATCATTGGTGATCATCAGGGAGAGGAAACTAAGGTAGACTGAATCAAGCTTTAGTTTTTTCAATTCATGAAAAATGAATTTTTGTTTATCTAACATAAATTACATTTTAAATTGCTGTATAAGAAGCCCCAGACACACTGGGTAACTGCAAATAGGAGGGTGTTATGTATCCCTGTTCAGAGACCAGCAGCATAGCTCTCTTAAAACTAAGAATTGACACTAGTGAATGTCTTCTTATTGAAAAAAATAGAGATCTATTCTTTTCCATCACTGGCTATGGTAAAATCACAATGGTTCAGAATGAGCCTTCTTGGATTTTTGTTAAATCATCATAGAGGAATATGAAGGAAATCAAAAAACTTGACTCTAAGGTGATTGTCATAGTGAAAAAAGAGGGATGCATCAAAGGACTATTTAACTAATAATATATTTAACTAATAAACTAATATATTAAACTCATAAACTAATAATATGAAAGAGGAAGGAAGGAAGCAGGACAACATAATGCTTTGACGGTGTTTGGAAACTTAAACTGAAAACCGTGTACCATGATACTCAGCAAAAATGCAACTTAAGAGACCAAGACTAGAAAAGCAGAGGAAATAAAAAAAATGACCTTGAGAATGTCTTAGTCTCTCTGTTAGGAGATTAGAACTGATTGCATCACAACTTTTATTATTTATGGGCTTAATTTTCTTTGTAATAAAATGTACAAAGATGCAGAAATCTTTACATCAAAGAAGCAGGGACAACAATATTTGCACACAACAGTGTCAACAGTGCCAGCAGAACAACTCTCTTCACACACAGGGACTTCTGATCTCAAGAGTCATTTTAATTTTGACAGTATCTAAGGGTTTTTCTGTTGTATTTACATCCATCTTTGATAAAATAAAATCTTTATTGGGCCATTCCCTTCCTCTTTTCTTATTGGACTTAAAATATTACCTTCCTCTTTTTTCCCTTAGGCTTTCTATCCAATTGATGATGATTTTTTTCTACACCTCTTTCAGATTATTCCTTAATCTATAAGGAATATCTTGACAAACAGGTTTGAGTTGTTAAATTTCTTCATTCTTCCAATCACTTTAGGAATTTCATTCCTAGATTGTATTTTGGTCTGTTTCCAAGTCCCCTACAGACCAAAAAAAGGCCATAATTAGCTCTCAGGGGAAGATATATAGCAGCTGGCCCAATGGTTTTCTAAGTGAGCAATTTGAAGATAAAGATGTAGCACCTGAAATACTGAAGTACTTGAACAAATTCTTCTAGAATTTCATAAGCACAATTCATTTCATTCTAAGATCGCCTATGTCAATTCACAAAAGGGAGTTTTTTGGGGGTTTGGTTGGTTGGTTTGTTTTGTTTATGGTTTAACATTATAGGGGCTCCCAATTTTTTGTTATTTAACTAAGAAATATGTTCTTACAAGATTTCCATGAAGGCCACCTATTTGTTTTGCCATGAAGGAGTATTTTTATTTCCTCATGTATACACTTTGACTCTTTATGATTTCAGATATTATACTGTGTCTGAAAGTTTTGTTCTTTAAACATGTTCCTTCCCATGATTTTTATATTTATTTTCCTGTTTATCCTTTTTATTCATTTTGTTTTACTTTGGTTTTACTTCTGGAGTTTTCTGCAATTTAATATTAGTATTTATAAAGGCTTAACACTGGAAAACATGCATGATTACTGGATTATACAAACAGAAGAACAAGCATTGAACTCAAATGCCTTGCCTAATTGCTATTAGGAAGAAACCAGACAAAATTTTCAAGAGCTGCTCACCACTTCATCACCTTGACAATTCTTGCGCTAGCTTCATTAAACAGTGGACAAACAAAAATATTCAAAGTTATGTCAGCACTTTGAAAAAAATGGGCAGGTTTAGCTGCTGTTGGATGTACCAGGGATGCCAGTGGTGTAATATTACTGCATCCTGCAACACCAGCACTATCTCAGAAGCAACAGCCCGTAGCCCCTTCCCACAGCCAATACAATCTTGCAGACTAAAGACCCTTTGGATGTTTCATTCTAGGGAACAATAACTAAAGGCAATTAAAGGAAATGTCTTGTTCACATTGCCCAGTCTTTTAGGAACAAAAAGGCCTAAAACTGTCGTACTATATAAGTCATGAATTTTGCAGCTTTTAATTTTAAAATTACATGTGGTGTTCCTGTCAAAACATGTCCCTCTACAACCTAAATTATTGTTGTGAGCAGAAAAACATGATGTTTAACTCATAGAAAGAAACCAAATGGAAAATTTAGACTTCCTTTTAGCAGTAAATAACATTAAAAGAAGTGTCATAGAGCACATTTCAACAATCAGCCACAGGCTAAATAAGCAGGAAACAAAGAGCAATGAAACAATCCAGGGGATTGATTCATGAGGTTTGCATACCATCAAAGCTTGGTCTGAACGCTGTCTGGAGTTAGAAGTAAAAACAAGAGTAACAAACTCACCTTCCTACAGTACCAAAAATCATCAGTTATGTTCCCATATGAAGAAAGCAGCAAAGATTATGGGCAGCTATATTAAGATGACAGCAGGAAACTGAGGTAGCAAGATTTCTCTGTGCAAGGGGAACAACAGGAGTTTAAAGCAGCAATTTTTAAAGAGAGATGCACATAGTTGGTAACTACAGGAAAACATAACCCCTCTCTCTGTGGCATTGAGACAGCGATTCCGGATTTTGTGACATCTCCAGAAAAAGGGGTACCTTCTAGAGAAGACTGTTGTACCCAATAGAGCCAACCTGGGTACATTCATACATTCTTTCTCACCCCCTGCCTGGATGCAGCAGCTTATTTAATCAAATATACACTTTAAAAAATACAGCATTTACAATAAAAGTATTTTTAAATCTGCTGAAATACAGTTTTTCTAAGTCTGACTGAAGATGCAACTCCATCTCATACACAAAAACAGGTTTTAGTCATGTAGAAAAGAAGAATTGTCTCCAATTTTTCTTGAGTGTTCTGGAGTCCATTCTTCCTTTTCCTAATACAGCATAAGAGGACAGAAAATACAGCATAAGTATGATTTTATTATGTCACTGCATTAGCAACATGTTTTTCATTATTTCTCTGCTTCACTCAAGTATTTTTGTTCTGCGTGGTACCCAGAGAAATCTCTGTTAAAAGCACCACACACTTAATGAGTCTTGTCTCAGCTATCTTCACGGTCTTCTGATCATTTCACAAGTTCCATTGACTTTTAATTAATAATTTGATAGGAAATGATAATAATTTGTTTAAATTATAAGCAAACATCATTCATATGCTAAACTCACTGAACAGCATGGAGTAAAGCAGTTACCACCAACACACTGAGCACTCAAAGAGCTGTAGCTTCTGTTCAGAACCTGCTGTTCTGCACTTTGCCAAAGTTTCTAAAGTTTTCTCAGAGTGAATTCAGAAGTTTCAACTGACATAAATCATAGTACCATTTAGGTTCAAAAATACTTCTAAATTCATCAAGTCCAGCTATTAACACTGTTATCATCAAACCATGTCCCTAAGTGCCACATCCACATCCAACTTTACTGCAAAAAATAAGCAGTCTTGTCCTCACAAAGAAGTCTTTGTTTCTCTTTCTTGCTCATCTCATACATCAACTCAAACACTCATATAGTCAAATCCAACCTACTGAAGTGAGTTAAACCTGGCTTAAATTTCTTGAGAAGCAATGGAATAATGCATACTCTAGGCATGAAAGAAAGCTTGTGTTTCTTACGCTTCCAGCGAAGAGCAAGAATTCAAAACTCTGAGGAGAAGCAGAGAGTTATTTGGGGAAAAATCTAGGAAAGTCAAGAGTAACAGTCACTTCTGAGGGCACTGATCATTTCCAGAGCCCATTTTGGCAGTTCAAGTTGTGTTTGTTAATTTGATGAATCCCTAGAAATAGTGCAACCTAAGACTGCTGTGCGCAAAGTTCGAGATGCAGTGGTTTTCAATAATGTTTTCTTTCGCTGCCAAAGACTGTTATGCAAATCAGTTACCTCTGGAAAGTGATCTATGCCTGCATGAGTGCCTGAAAATTGCCCAATCTATAGATACAAACAAATACAGTTACAGAATTCAGTAGAGGAATAACTGTGCATGTCCACTTCCAGCAATCAGCATTGTTGCATCAATAATTGGCTTCTCCCTCCCCAAGGATTTCCATTGAAGCTCTAAATGCAGAAACACCATTTCCTCTGGTTTACTTCTCTAATTTTTGGTTCTTATGTGTAACAGGAGTTCCAAAATTTATGGGAGAAGTAGTAATAGCCTAATTATAGTTAAGAAATAATTGACAACATTTCACAAAGTTTGACTCTGTGGTTCTACTTCAATGGACAATTTAGGCATGATGATCCAATCACATCCCATCGGAGTCTAAGTGGTGTTCAGATCTCTTTTGTTAACAGAAAGCATTTTTGCCCTAATTTGGGCAGCAATGAAAGCAGCCTCTTTCTATTACTAGAGTTAAACATTTTTACTTCAAGATCAATAAAAAGAGAAGATGCATTTGAGAACTCTAGGCCTCCTGAAGCAGCACATCTCATAGCCCTTTCAGCTAATGGACTTCAACAAGGAGCACTTATCACCTCACAGAAACTGAAAACATCCAGGAAGTAAACAACATTGGTTTGGACTGAAAGAGTTAAAAAAAAAAAATAAAGCGATGGGGGAAAAGTACCTACATTGTACAGTTTTCTTCACTCTAGGAAGAAAATGTTTGAATGAGACAAAGCTGGAAATACAAGCAAACATTTTTATTTTAAAATGCTTGTGACACTGAAAAAGAATACCACATCTAAATCCCTGCTGCCTGAAGCAAGAATCAAGTGAAAAGCCTGCTTGTTCCTACCAATTAAAATTTGTGGTTTTCTTCTGTAACCCTAACAAAATAACTCCCAGAGATGTTTTATGGTGTTTTACTGTCTCTGGGTCTCAAAGGAAAAGGAAGCTAAACACCTCTTAGTCACCTGGTGCAACATTTATTACAACTATTCTGAATGTTTAAAACATTCTGAATGTTTTAAATTTATCTGAGTTCCTTAAGAGCATTTTAAAAGGGGAGAGACAAAATGATGAGATTGGACAAAAATCCCAAGACAGCAATTTAAAAAGGTGTAATAAATGCACCTGAAATAATTTCTTGGGTGCATTGCCTAAGAAGGATACATTTATTCTTGACCATTCCTCCAGGAGGTTCCTGAGACCTTGTATGAGAAGGAATATATGCTCCTTTGGTGTCTTTTTAATGCAATGTCAGTAACGTTGCATGGCCATCAGTATCCAGGGGTTTTCTACATACGGAGGAAATGAAAATACCAGGAATCCTCCTTCTTTTGTTTCTGAGATTCCTCTGCTATTGTGTTTGCATGACCACTCTCCTCAACTTTAAACAAAAGGAAAACAGAAAAATAGTATGGCACCGCTGAACAACCCAAGCTGTAAGACTTATACTTCTGCAATGCTTTTTAAATATTTTGAAGCATCTTGAAAACATATAACTTTAAAGAAAATCACTTAGAAGAAAAACAGCATGCAGGTAAACCAGACAGCCAAGAATAGCCTGTTGAACCACAATGTCGTGACATTTTCTGCAAAGAGAATTTGGGAGCAGCAATATGGTTTTTACAACTGTTGGTAATATATCTAGTTATTCTAGTTAGAGCTGTAAAAAATACAAGCATCAATCTTGTACGTATTAGGAAAAATATTTGGAACAGAACCTCACCTCTATTTAGCTCTAAATGATTAAAAGTAGGACATTAGTATATGTATATGAATCAATGCATTATTTAAATAGGGGTTTTTTCTTCTATAAATGTTTTGAAAGTATGCTTAAACTACATAACCAGCATAAATTTCACTTTTATTACTTCTATCTTAAAATGTGGCAAAACACTTCTTGTGGGCAAATTAATAATATATATTCTTGGACCAACAGTACTTATTCATTTATAACACAAATTACAATCTTTCCACATCTCTCTCCCCCATATTGGCTGAATTCCATAGATAGCCTTTAGCATGGTAAAGAAACATGTTCGATTTTTCACTTATGGATAGCTAAAAACTTGTTACTGTATAAAATGAAGTATAACCATTAAAGAAAATACCTAGAAAATTCAACATTTTCATTGATATTAAACTCAATTCACAAATTTTTCCACCCACAGAATTTCTGCAAAAGAGTCTATCTCTTTGAGATCAGTGGCCTCTGAGTTTGTGCCAGCAGGCAATCAAAATTCTCATTTACTTCTAGCAATTAATTTAAAAATAAAAGTATGAATTCTAGCATTTAATAATTTTCTTCTGATTACTCATAAGTCTTTATATTATTCATTCTTAATCAGCTTCAGGAGTTGGAACATTTTCTGCACAATTGTCTCTTACTTCAATAAAAAAGAATCAATATGCATTTCCATCCTCTTTCTCCTATTTGCTGCTCCAATTAGTCTGCCCCATCATCTGTTTTTTATTAAGCTTTGCTTTATTTCTGAGGCTGAATTCACAGCTTAGCAAATGATGAGGCTGCCTCTTGTTTCAGTTCCTTAATTTCCCTCCTTAATTTTCTGGCAGACTGCTGGGGTGTTGGAGTGGTCCACTGTCTCCTTCTCCTGCCTGTTATTTTGTTGTTTATTCTTCCATTTCTTTGAATTAAAAAGTTTTCTCACTAATCATGTTAGTTTATTATTTCTATTCATGCCTCAACTTTTCTCCAATGATTGCCACCTTTCAATAAAAAGCAGGGTCTGTTTTTGAACTTATACACAGGTCAGATATTTTGGTCTTTGGCCCTTGAAGTTTTACTGTATACATTCAGTGCTGCATCCAGTCACTGGTCTGTCTGTAGAAAGGAATACAATTCTTCCTCCCCCGATTCCTGTTCATATTTCAGCAACTGAAGGTCACAATTTTGGGATGTGCAACCATGTTACCCCAAAGGTGTGTTTGAATTCCAGTATCTGAAATAGACTTTATTCAGATCCCACTGTGCCAATGCTGTGCTACTCTTTGGTGTAACATCATAACTGCACAGTCTCGAGGTGTGGAGAATATGTAGGAAATATTACAAGTTCAAACACAAAGCTCAGTCATGGATCTCCTACCCTGTCCCTCAGACACCAGCAGGGAAACATTTTCAAGGCAACTGGACAGTCTGCATGCTCCTCCCATGCTGTCACAGAGCTTCTCAGATTTGCTGATGTCTGAGCAATATTTGTCCCCTTCTGGGGGAGGAAAGTAGGAGACCACCAAAAACATTACCTATAGGCTCATCTATTCACCCAAGCAAAAAATCTGCTTCAAATGCTGAATTTGCAGCCATCTGTGCCTATCACCTTCTCCAGTTACAAACAAATGGGAGGAAGAATCCCTAGAATTTCCTAAACATTAACATATAGATTAGAAGCCAGTGTAAAGAGTGAATAACAAAATCCACGTTTTCTTAGCCAAGCTGCTCAACAAGGGAGAAGGAGAAGAAAGTCATCAGCTCTTACTTTGAAAAGTCATAGAAGAATTTAGCAGATTTTTTTTTCTCTTATCGTAATGGTTGCTTGCCATTTCTTTCTCTTGCTATGCTCTTCAGAGCTAAGAAATTTTTGGGCCAAATTGCTTTAGTCAGAAATGTGCTGTGGCACCTTTATCAATCTGCCTTCATTCTTCTGTTTACTCATTCAACTTTTATCCCTGAAATCAAGAAATCTTTCCTCATATTTCATACTGTGTGCAGCTGCAATCACCTCTTGAAAGATGTTTCCTAATCTGTGTCCATATTCTATGTGACAGGATTTTCCTGATCCATGCTCATTTTGCGAAGGGTTTTCAAGATGTGACTTTAAAAAAGGGTTACTTGGAACATTGTTTCAGAGGTGGCTGAATGGCTGCTGGGCCTAGGTTTCCCAACCTAAAGGGTGATTAATGGTTACCTTCAAAAATATTTTGGGGCTTCTTTTTTTCTAGAGCAGTGCATGAAAATACTCCTAACTTGGGTTTTTTGGGGGGGTTTTTTGTTTGTTTGTTTGTTTGTTTTTATGTGGTACATGAAAAAAATCCCCATAAAAGAAGGTGGGAAGAGGAGAGGAGTTTCCCCAGTCTGTAGTTCACATCTGTTCCAACCTACAGAGGAGGCAGACAGACCCATGTCTCTGAACACAGGTGAGGTCTCCCTGTGTTCACTACCAAGCACCAAGAGATTTAACCTGTAAGTAAAACATTTGTAACATAAAGATCCCATTTTCCATTTAAGCTTGCTTACTTTACTCAGTCCAGCTTCAAATCTGACTGCAGCTTATATTCTGCTTTTAAAGTGGTACAAAGAGGCTTTTTGGGTGCCATCATTTTCCCTTGTCCTCAGTGGGGTACCTATTCTTCCATCATATCAGAGCGGAGGCTTTTCCTTTCTTCCAGCTCTTCTCATCATGCTATGCCCAGACTCCTGCCTGCCTCTTGAAATGCTCAAACAATTGCCACATCAGGGAATGAAAACTAAATTTCTGACTAATAGGTACTGTAATTTCTGCTAATGTGCAATTACCTCGTGGCAGGAAGCCTTATTTACTTATTATACTAACAGGTATAAACCCTACAGGAAAGCAAAACCCTGACAAGGGGGAGAGCTGAAATTCTGTCTTCTGCAAAAAGGATTTAGAGGGTAGCAGAAGGAGCTATTTTGTGTCAGAGTTATTTAGCCTCTGGAGTTATTTAGCTTTGGCTGTCTCAAGAAATTAGGAGAATATTCTTGTTCTTTGATTATATGTAGTCATCCAAGATAAAATTCTGATTTACCTTATAGTCCTTAATTTCTGACCATCTGATGTTCCTGTTTCCTTGAAGTCAGTCCAGGTACCACCCTCTTGCACTTCCCACTGTGAGAACACTTGCTGGTAAACCTGAAATTCTCATATAAGCTAAAGGTAGACCCCAACCTGTGATCAGAACAGATCTCATATAGAAAGTGTATTTAGAGCATCCCTAAGGCGTGGACTCGACTCAGAGGTACTCTCCAAAGAACAGGAGGTTTATGTTATCTTTTTAACATCAGTCTAACATTTTAAACACCTACCAAGCAAATGGGAGATATAATCCCATAGCAACACTTCCCAGATGAGAAGGATATTGAAGAAAGAGGATTTGAAACAGCCATTGATGGGCCAGAAATACAAGATTCACAGGACCAGATAAGGAACAATTTAAATCAAGTGTAAATCTAACCTAGGATTTACAAGTTGAGGAATACAGGTGTGAGAGAGCCAGTCATGGCTCTCTTCTGGAATACTTCTTTTTTTATACAGCGCATAAGCAATTTAAAATGTGTAAACTTTCCTAAGAAAGCAGGTGAAAAGGTGCTAAACATAGAATTACCCTCATAACTTCTACAGCATTAGATAATGAAAGAAGTAGTAACATTAACAGTTCCAAATGTGTATTCATTCTTAATTCAGAAGACTTTCTACTTCTAAGAAGGGACAAATAGTATATTTATTCTGCTGAGAAGAATTCCTTAAAAAAGTAAACCAAGTGCAGAAGACAAAAGGTGAAGGCGACTGAGCCAAACATTATTTTTCAGGAACTTTCTATAACCAAATTTAAGAGAAGCCTTTGAAAATATGACACTAAGTAAATATGAAAACTAAATTTTTTTTATAAATTTTTAGGCATGCAGTTCAGCTGCTACAAATCCTCACTGGAATGATTAATTTTCTAATATTTCAAATAGAATGAAAGAATAAAGGAATCAAATGTCTTTTGAGTTCCCTGGTTTTATTTGTGTATTTTCAATTCGATAAATAATTTAATAAACATTTGGTGTGTAAGTTATTCTTTATTGGGTCAACAAGGAAAATGTAAATGTCTGCAAAGAGCATCACAAACTGTTACTACAACAGTGACAGAAAACATTATGTTAAAGGGGCTTAGTGTGACCAACCTGAGACAGCCCTCTGGGGAGCAGAAAAGGCTCATGCACACTCATAGTTGAAACATTAGGAAAACATCTGAGACTGCCTGACACAAGCAGCAGCACCAAAGCTGTGCCCCTCCAAGCTATACTGGATCTCTCATTTATGCCATGTGTTCTTTTCTGTGAACCAAAATTCTACTCACGGCACTGAAGTTTCTCACAAAAACACTAAAACAAATACATGTGGCCCACAGATCTCATCAAAGAAAGGAGTTCTGCTTCACACCTGGAAAACAAAAAAAGCATTTACCTACTATGTACAAGATAGAAAGCATCTTTTTTATTTCTGCCAGTTGAGTTCTACAAATACATCTTTTAAATTGCTAAGGGATAGACATTTTGAATTGCTAAAGACATAATTTTTAGACACTAGCAATAGTAAGTTCCTAGTTAGAAGCCAGGATAACTAATTTAGAATGCATAGAAATGCATCACTAACAGACAAAAAAACCACAGGCCACAAGACCAGTAAGAAAAATACATGCAAATTTTTCAAATCTAGGAAGTGTGCTAGAAAGACATGCAATTCTCACATTTCATAATACCTAGGTCATACTGAAGATAAATAATGAAATCTAAAACAGGACATTTTTGAAATAATTTACATAGTACTCCCATGATAAGTGAAGATCAAGTAGAATAATTAATCATCCTTTCTTAGCTAAAAGAGATAGGACCAGCCACAAAGACATGCAGTAATAACAAAGAACTAAGCCTAGCTGGTTTTATTGGAAAATTACTTGAAGAAAACATTGCCTTAAGTCACAGAAACACATGATCAATAATGAGAAAAAACCCACAATAAATAATCACTCTCATTGGCATGAAGGAAGACCCAGATATTCCCAGATATTACTAAATGTTAGTAGGGGATTTACTTAGTGTAGGTTTTTTTAGACAGCCTCACACCTCATTGCCCAAGGAGCAGAAGAATGACAGCGACTAAGGAAGACTTAGGGACAGAGGGGCAGAGGGAGGGACAGAGAGCATGAGCCTCTGGACCTGATCAGTCCCTCATCTCTTTTCAAGTACATGCAAGGCTTTCAAGGCACTGGGAAAGGAAGTTGTCCATGTTTTCTTCAAGTGAACCTGTGAGGATATTTTGGAGGACCTGGGGATAGCAAGGAGTCACAAGCCTAGAGAGATTGAGCAGAGGGGTCTCCACCTCTGCTGGTAACTTGCTCTGATAGGTACTTTCAGCCAAAATCTGAAAGCAACCAATTAACCATTTTTTTTATGCCAAATTCCAGTAGAAAACAATAAAATTTCTTAACCATGTGGAGCTGAAAGCCCTGTATGAGATAAGAATGTCTCAAGAAACAGGCCAAGGCACATCCCTTGTGTGCTATAACATTCCTAAGGCCTAATACTTCTATAACATTGGGTTCCACAGAGGAAGAGGGGTTAAGTAAATATAAGATATATTCAGACAAGAAATTAATTGTCAATGTACACTGAATGAAATGAGGTATGACAATGTTGTATCCATGGAATGCCATAAAACAAATTATTGGAAAAGCAAAAGCCTAGCCACACATACAGGAGACGTAAGGCACCTTTTCAGAAAAATGCATGCAATGCATAACAAAAATGGAAACTGGGAAGGTAATTATCTTTAAGAACTTAGAAATTATATGAGGCCTTCAATGGACCATATATCCCCCAGGAATAGCTAGAAAGTCCAAACTTTTGTGAGTCAATAAAATTCTAAAAAAATAAATTAATATCCTCACAGTAGAAGTCAAAATGACAGAATATGAAAAAAAATAAAATGTTTTCCCTAATGTTCTGTATTGTGAGGCTTCTAATCTGCCCTACATTCTGGCACCACAAATACTTACTTAAAGCCCTTCCTTTTTTCCAAGATTTCTCTCACACATCGATCCCTTAAAGAAGTTTATTCTCATCATCAAATACTGGTGCTTACCTGTCCTAGGACTGATTTATTTTGTTGTTCAGACTCATAAGGCAAGATCTGATCAATGAAAATAAGGAAACAGTAGCTAAGGCCACTACAAATCCTTCCAAAGTAATTCTCATACATCTCTCCCTTATAGGTATAGCAATCCATAATTCATCCCAGTGATTCACAATTATCTGAGTACAAAATGCTGCAGACTTGTTTACTTTCCTTTTCCAAAGGTGGATCACAAGTTAGGTCTGCCTAACTTTGGGAATCTGTGTTTAAGAAATCAAGGTTTGGTCAGCACCTTGGCCACAGGTCTGAGTGTTGCCCTATTGGACAGTGCTCCAGACCAATGAATGTGATCTCCTGCCTTAACAGGCTGCCATGAAAACCCAAGAGGCACCTTTCCTGTAAAAAGAAATTTGGCCTGGCAAATCTGCTGGAGTTCTTCCTCTGCTACAGGGAGTCTTACAGAAGAGAAAGCCAGACCCAGAATCAAGTATTCTGATTGACCTGCAAAGCCCTTCACAAAGCCCTGTACACTATGTCTTCTTACACATTCTTTTTAATTCTTTTGGATTGCTTCTGTGTAAATTTATTAAAGTCCAGTCTTCTCTAAAATCCTCTAAAGCAAAAAATCTACCAGAAAAACAGGAAAAAAAGAATTATGACCGCCATCCATCGATTTAAAAAAAAAAAAAAAAAAAAAACCAAAAAAACCCAAGACAACAAAACCTCAGTAGCTAACATCTGAATAAGAGTAACAAAATCAAATGCTTCTCTTCTGTTCCAGCTTTAACTAAAGAACTACATCTTCAAGTAATGGCTCATGTCCATACTACAAATGTCATTACCCCATCTTCCTATGACATAAAATGTTCTGTTCATGTCCTCAAGAGTGCCCAAGCTGTTTTGCAGAATAGGCTGGTGTTCTTGGGCAGTTTCCAAACACCTTCATCCATTATCTTGGAAGATTTCTCATAGCCTAGAGTGCCCCTGGTTTCTGATATTTTCTGATTTTTATTTTTGATCACAGACATAGAGAGTGTTCTTCTGCAAGACTAGGTTAAAAGTAAAAGATCCCAGGCTGACCCTTTAAAAGCAACTCTAGCTGAAAATCTGAAATTAATTGTGTTGGTCTACAGAAAGACAAGGAGGTAGGGTGGCAGGGGGGTGTGCAGGTGCCTAGCCATGGTTTTCTACTACTATTTTTCTTAAATAATTTATTCCTATCGCTTGACACTGACAGAAATATTATCTTCTATGCTTGTGTTTTCAGATGAAATTTGAATATGAAAAAAACACTTTTTAAATGATTTGTTGCAGTGAGTTCTCATCAACATAAATGGCAGAGGTCTTGAACCTGTACAGCCCTTGAAACAGCACATCTTCTAACAATTTAGAATTCCTACACGGAAAACAGAAAAAGCACAAAGGATCCCATATCCAGTTTGTCAGAAGACCCTTACAATAGATGAATGATGCTTTGGCTGTTTTTCTGGCAAATATATCTGTATAACAGCTCAGATATCAATAGACAAAAAGTGTGTTAAATTGTAAGATAACCCAGAAAGAGGAGAAGCATTAACAACTTTCTATTTACGGTGCTTTAATTGCTCCATCGTTTAGTTTATTGAACCATCAAATTAATTTAATTGAAGGTGAGAAATATAATACTCTTCCAAGAATCAATTTGGACTGCCAAAAATATCTAAAATTAACCTCCCCCGGTTTTATTTCACCTAATTTTTCAATAATTTCCTAGAATAAGAATATATGTTATACTAGATAATGCCTATGTATAGCTTTTGTGTTTATTTTAAAACTACTGCAAGAACAGAACTGTTTCTCTAACTGTAAAATTTTGATCCTCTCTGGATGCTAATTCCTGCCAAAAGCAGATGCATTTGCTAAAAACCAAAGCAAGTATTTTCCCACCAATTATTATAAAGTTATGCCAGTCCTCAATTAACAAAAGTGAACATGGAGGTAATATTAAATGAAATTTGGATTTATGGATAGCCCCATATAAAACTACTATAAACCAGAAAAATTGTCACTATGTATTCCAGTTTGGTTTCTAAATGAGAATAGTTCTGATATAGATCTTGAAATTTTCTATAAGAATAGCCCCTACTTCCATATTTTAATCAGCATATATAATGTGATCATGCCTCAGTAAGTCAAGAGCTTTGACCAGGCCTCTAGCTATTACAGCAAATTTATCATTAGCACTTTATTATCCATAATGGAAAAATATTACCTCTCTTGCAACCTGGAACTGCTATGTAATGTTTTGATCACCACTTGCAAGCAGGGTAGCCAAAATCTTAATGTACAACCCTCTCTAATAGAAGAGGTTGGTACATATTTGCAAATATGAAGCCTTCAGACTTGGGGATAAGAGCATTCCTGTTTTCTTACAGATAATCAAGAGATTGTTAAATATTTAAATCAAATTTGTATTATTTAGATATATATGCGTATGTATGTGTATATGTATACATTTATGTATATGGTTTGGTTTAGTTTTTTGGGTTTTTTTACAAAATTAGAGTAGTCTCATTACTAAGCAGTTATCTATGAAGTTAATACATATTTCTAAAATGACTGCTATGGGGCCAAGGTCTTTCACAGGTACAGGACATGTATAAAGATTATAAAGGACAAACTGGATAAAAATTTTTCTATACCTTTTTAGTGATATATTTAGCTCTTACCAATGAACCTTCTTTAGTGTGATGAATGTTATTGAAATTGCTATTTCAAACAGAAATAGCACAAGCTAAAGATAAAACCACTAATACCTCTTATGTTTCTGGCACCCTTAGGTGCTCAAATAACCACCTATCATTCATCTTTATTTGTGGTGAATTTAGAATGTATGAAAGAAATTTCTTCTCAAAGCTGACTGTGGAAAAAGTAGTTCTAAAGAAGCTGTAAGAACTGCAAGTTCTGTAATGGCAACCACGCTCAAACTTTTCCATCTAGCGTGGTTGTGATTCATCAGAAATTTGTTCTTTTTGTGTTTAATTCCAGGAGCATATGGATACTGGTATGGTTTTTTCCTATTTTTCTTCTATTCCAACTGGGTGAATAGATGGCATATCTACAGGATGAACATTTGCATCAATAAATATATCAGCAGAGTACCCTTGCAGGAAAAGCTGGCTGCATAGCAAGTTGCATTAACCAGCAGGTCCAGGGAAGTGATTCTTTCCTTCTACTCAGTACTTGTGAGACCACTACTGGACCATTGTGTTCTCTTTGGAGTTCACCAATACAAGACAGACTTTAGTACACTGGAACAAATCCAACAGCCACCAAAGTGATCAGGGAGCTAGAACACAGGAGGCCCAAGGAGAGGTTGATAAAGATGGGATTGTCCAGCATTGAGAGGAGCAGGCTTCATGGGGGGATCTTATTGCTGTCTACAGTAACCTAATGGGAAAACGTAGACCAAATAAACTCAGGCTCTTCTGAAAGATACACAGCCACAGGATGAGAGGCAACAGAGAAGCTGAAACAAGGAAATTTCCACTAGATAGCAGAATATTTCTATTCTTTACCACTAACAAGGGTGTTTAAACACTGGAATGTGCTGTTTAGAGAAATTAAGGAATCTTCATCCCTGGAGGTATTTAGAACTTGACTGGACAGAATCTTGAACAATCTGATTTGGATGGCCCTGCTTTGCACAGGGATTTGACCAGACAGTCCAGAGAGTTCCTTTCCAACCTAGACTACTCTGCGGATCTCTAAAGTGCAAGACAGCTGTGTTCTGTGTGTACACCTAAGACTTGATCACATTGTCACTGTTGTGTAAACCTGTTTAAATTCCTTCTGGACTGGAACTGGCACACATCTCGTTATTTAGACAAAGAGTTATGGGAGCCCAGAACACAGGCAGATTTCCCAATATATGGCAGTACCTGTCTGTACATACATATCTCTACATTCTTTATTAAGAGACAAAAATCATCACTTCTGCTTTCAAACATTACATGCTTTGAAAAGGACATTATCCTTTTTCCAGTTGACTGGATTTGTACTCCTATGAAGTGCCTCCACAGCTCCCCTTACTGCTTGGTATGGCAGGCTCCTAGTGCACACCTCAGCCCTTCACATGGTATCTGCACATGCTTCATTTTCCCATTACGCTGTGTTTTAGAACTAGCTCTATCTCTTCCTCAGAAGAGGAATAGTCTTCCTTTGTTCAGATGAATGCTACCTATAACTCCAGCTGCCTGACACCAAGCTGAAGCTCCTCCACAGTCAGCAAAGAGAAAACAGCCCCTCTGGAGGGTGATTCATCCTCACCTTTCTTGGAAAGAAGGCTGGTAAATTTCTGAACAGATGCAAATCTCAGGTATGTACTGTTAAGACACTATTTATGTCTTTAGCTGTCTTCATTTGTGAAGTGCTCAGTGAGGCACAAAGCAGAAAAACCCAAAAACTTCTGAAAAAAATTTAGTTTTTTAGTTAGTGTGACCCACAGAAGAAGGCACTAAGGGCAAGAAAATAGGGAGCTTTATACACCAGGTTCCTGTATAAAAGATGGAGTGAAAAAATATATAAATTAATTTGATTTCTCAAGCAAGTTTTGGAGATGAGAACACCTTACCTAAGTAAGTTGTTACAAAAGGTATAGTACTTATGTAACCCTCCAATTACAAAGTCTCCTTCATTACACCCAGGAACTTAATTCAGAAATTAACTCCTTCTCTTTTCTCCTTTTCCAATCCCTGCACCAGCAACACTAGTTTTTACAAATGTGGCATGATTTCCCTGTCTTACAGATGAGTCTGCACAGCAGCATGAAGAACCTGTTATCTTTTCATACAGTAGGAACCTCTCCTGGCTAAAGAAACCCACAGAGCTGTTGAGACAACCGTAAGTCTCCCAAAAGCTGTAAATGGAAGTTTGTATGGCTGCAAGGCACAGCAACCACACTGGAAAAGTCAAACCTCTCCAACTGAAGAATGCCAACAGACAATTTCACATCATATTTGTTCTTTGCTATCTCACAGGTCTTCTGTACTTCCTTCTGGCGTCATCTCCAAAGATTCAAGTTGTGTCAATTAATGTCACATCAGGACCAGAAGCTTGCCAGCAGCCTGCAGCTCCTGCTGAGCCCTCGTTGCACAGCGAGGAGCCTGTGGATGCAGGAGGTGCTGCAGCCGCAGCGCTCCGGGCAGCTGACAGGTGTCAGACCATACGGCAGGCATGCAGGGACAGGCTGGGAGGAGAAACACTCCTACCAGTGTCAGCCAAGTCACCAGGGTGCCTGGGCATAACAAAAGAGACATGGCAGAAACTCCTCTGGCTAGACAGCTGAAAAGGAGTTTCTTCACAGGGTGACAAGAACCCAGCCTCCTTTAGAGACAGAGGACAAAAGGACAATATGTCTCTCATCTTATTCTCCTCCTGTGAGAAAGAGAGAAAATAAACTCATTTCCTCTCATATTTCTCAACATATCTGTAAATAAAAGCACCTTTAGCACTTTTCATCAGACATCATTTGTGTGTCAAAACTGTTTAGGGCATGACTTGAAATCCTCTCCTTCAGAGAGCAAACAAGCAAGAAATAGCTGCCTTTGATTTATTAAAGATGAGCTACCAGTACTGTAAAAGGCAGAATCGGAATGCACACACACATCCTAAGAGCAGGGAGGGATGGATACCACCCTCACATTTATATACAAAGTTCACTCCACAGCTTTTCTTGTTTATTAGCCTGTCAACATTCATGCAGTCACAGTACATCTACACTGATGTTTTTTGAGAAGTTTACCTGTGTGTTATTTGCTCATGATTGCACCAATTTAGATACAGAATGCTTCCCTGTCAGTATAAAGCGTTATGACTTGGGAATAAAATTTGGGGGATAAATAGCATAGGAAAAGGAATGCATGGAAAAAACGGTCTGTTTTTTAGTTAAATGGGGTGAGATTAACTAGAATTCAAGCACAGAAAGCAAGGGAAGAATAAAGTAGCGAGAATAAAAATCCCAATGTCTGGTACTGCATTATTTCAAAACTACAAGCACCTCATAATTCAACTCTGGATCTCTGGAAGTGCCAGGGGACTCAGCAGAAAGAGCTGTGCCATGTCTGCGCAGGAGCTGATGGAGGTATTGCTTTCAAATTACTGAATGTAGCCCTCATCTGACAGCAAAAGCAACCACCACATATACCAACCATTCCTCTACAAAAGCCTTTAGCAGGTGTGACACCAGTGTCAGGGACACATGGCACACTGCAGCTATTGAGAAGGAAATGCCTAAAAGCATGCCCCTGCATATAATTGTTATATGTTGATGTCTTAACCTCTGAGAGCTGATGCTGGGCTGGTGCTGCAAGGCAAGGCTGTGCTAGAGATGCTCTAGCTACCTCAGATACAGAAATTCTGCCCATGGTAAGAGGTGTTGGAGTCCCACTGCAGTCCACCAGCTCCTACTTCCCATCATTAGCTAACATCCAGAAGTATCCTACTGGGCAAAGCAGTTCTCTTCAAAAGAAGAGGAGATAACTGTGGATGATGAGATGTAAATAACACAGACAACAGAAACAGTAAGACGTAACTCTGCATAAAAAGATACTTAAAACACAATTGTTTCAAATTCATTGAAAACTAAACAGAAGAAAAAAAAGAACTTGGGGCAAAATTGATTTTATGCTGTTTATGTCTCAAAACCAAGGCTGTTCTTTTCTTTTATACAGCTCTCAGAGGCTCTCAGTTATTAACTCAACCAAAATGAAATAATCTTCAGAAGCCAAGTGCAAATCAGCTCACTGTTGAAGACAGTTGTTGGGCAGCTTTGTTGTCACTGCTGGTTTGTTTCTGTTTTCCATGTGGTACATTATGAAATGCATATTCCTAGTGCCTGGGGTCCCCTGTGTCCTATTCTGCCCTGCTGCCTGTAAGAGCCATGTGCTTTCACTATCTGAGGCCGTGCAGAAGCAAGGCTTTGCTCATTTGGTGACTGCCAGCCTCATGCACGTTCCCACAGACCAAGGGGTCAGGGGGGGACACTGGCATGTCAGTGATAGCAGTACCTGCCAGGCTAAAAAGCCTTTCAAAGCAAGGGTTTGAGGGGAAACAATCAAGTGTGAAGAAGGCAGTCTGACTCTGTGGAACACATCCCTCAGCGGATCTCTCCAGCTGCCCATGCTTGCCGTGGGCAGGGTGACTGGCAGACACAGTGACAACCTGCCCTCCTGCATCAACATTTCATGCAGTTCATGCTTCAGCCTAACCCTCACAGAGCTTAGGGACGATTCTGGCAGAGCCAGACTCTGACAGAGCTCTGAGCAGTTTTCCCTTTCAAAAAAGCACCACTACCAGGCTGCCCCTGTGTTTTGTGCCAAATGGCACCATGCTGCAAAAAACCAGAGTGCAACCCTGCCAAAAGTACAGCAGTCCCTAGGACCCTGAGCCTTCCATCACCATGGTTTATGTCTGCTGTTCCCTCAAGTAGGCAAAAAGACCAATGTCCTTTGAAATCTGGCAACTAGTTGTATGGCTCCAATATAATCCTTGTTTTAATAGAGTCTTGATGTGGCTGGCAGCATTTGCTGCAGTTTCTGGACCAGCCAGACCTGCCTCCCATGTTGCTGCTCACAGTCCAACACTCAGATTTACACCTCATCCTATTGTTCAGCAGGAAGGAAAATGAGCTAACATGGCACACAGCACAGCAGAGCACCAAAGACCAGCAGGAAAAATCAGATATTTCTCCCCCGTGGATAGTCTGAACCCACTGTGTGAATTTTGGTTACAGGGAGTGCTCTGCCCTCAAAGCTAGTAAAGGAGTAATCCTTGGCTCAGACCAGATAACTAGCTGTAGAAATAGAAAGTCTGCTGGAACAAGGCACTTTCAATCCATTTCTCTCATGGAAGTGTCAGACTGGTATGGCAAAAGCCTTGGAACAAGGGAAACAGAGCCATTTCCAAGCTGTCTCTCCTATATGGTCTTCTGTGAAACTCAATGGAAATTTGAAAACTGCTACCTGCCAGTAGCAAATTGGCTCTTCTTGCAGGCACTAAATGTGTCATATAAGGTGGCACCAGCCCAAGCCATGGAAATTTGCTGCGTCAGCACATCTGCCTTTGTGTTTTGGCAGGAAAATGCAGGTTCTGGGGGGTGATTAGCAATAATGGTGCTCAGCTCTCGACCATTTGAACTCAACACAGACATTCAGCCTATATTAACAGCATAACTCAAGCTCAGTATGAACAAAATGGTACTTTCCAAAGCTACCCCCCACTACCTCCTTTTTCTGTAGCAGAGTATAATGCATCCTGCCTATCATAAAAGCTTTCACCTCAAGACCACTTCCTATCCAGGTATCCTACTACGTCTTCAGCTCTAATAATGTTTGAATGTGTCTCTCCAATGCTCAGCAATGTGTCAATACCAAAGTTTTCTGTATAATGTATCAAACTCATGGTTTTCCCATTTCACAAAATGCTTCCCATTTTACAGTGCCAAAAGTATCATCTCTTCTGCCTCAAATGCTGTTTCTTTTGTCAAAATCTTACAATATTGAAAGGGGATGGGGCAGCCCCAGATATGGAAAAAAGCTGAATTAACAGAATGAGAGAGCAGGGCCCATTGCACAGGGGTCACCCAGCCCTTTGCCTCCACCAGGGCATCCTCCAGTGCAGTGTCAGCTCTGCTGCCCAACGTGAGACCCTCTGAGCTCACAGCACAAAACTCATCCAACAGTGAGGCGGTCACTGTTCTGTGTGTTCCAACAGGCATCTTTCAGGCTGGTCTCTGTCTCATATTTTCTGTCTCATATTTTACTCAGGTAGGCTCTCTGCTATTAATTGCATTGAACGCCTTGAGTGCATGAAGGACAGTGAGACTGGAAATGTAGGGGTAGGAAAAATTTTGCAACTATTAGAGAAAAAAATGTATTCAAAAATGAGAAAAGTAGAATATAGACAAACAAAGTTTCATTACTGAATACTTAGCTCAATATTAAACAGTTATACAATTGCTCAGATCCAGAAAAGAACTGAACTCAGAGATTCAATCAAAGTCTCCAAATACAATGGTCATATGCAGCTGCTAAATAGATTAAAGCATAACTGGTAACTCTCAGGGACAACTCTATTCAATGCAAAAGCAAACATCCCACACTAAACTGTGAAACAGTAAATAAAGCTTGCATAAGTAAGGCTGCTTACAAAAATAGGGAAACATTTAGGAAAAAAAAAATTAATGTTATGGTAGATTTTTTTTCATAAGTTCCAATGATTTTCCACTCTTTCACCCTCTTTTGAAAGCCACACTTCACTATTTTAGATCTTTAAGTTTCTTTCTAACTCATCTAATAATCTCAAGGGGAATTTGGGCAGAACTTGAAGACTCTACATTTTCTAGGATAAAAGCTTAATTCAAAATTATGCCATATCTCTTAGCAGTAATCCAGATGATACCATAGGATTCTAATGTTTCACACTTTTCTCTCTTGTTGATCTTCCAAATTATCTCTTTTGAAATATTTATCTCAAAACTTTTAAGCTTTCTTGATGAGTATTTAACTTCTATTTGAGATAGTCTGATAAAGCTGAACATTTTCTATGCAGCCGCTCTTTGCGATCTCCTGTGTCTCAGTGCTCCTATTAAAGTCACTCCATCATCACAGAAGGCAGCTAATGAGTGGCATTACAGTTTATAACTCAGAGACAAAACTGGGAGCCATTCCTGCATTTTTGTTACTAGACATTTTAAATAACTCAAGTAGCTCTCCAACAATCATCATTCCAGCAAAGCTTTTTGTAGGCAGGAAAAAAAGGATCTGTTTGTGCCAACTTCTTGGGTTTGTTTTTATCTGCTCAAGAACTGTCCACAGCTTTCTGTTTGCATTTCTCCACTTGTGAACAGTATGCCCCTTGTATAGCATTGGGGACCTTGTATGACATTCTCAGAAAGTGGATTATAAGAGATGACAACAGGTAGACCACAAATATTTACTGAGAAAATAGTAGACTGCATTCTAGAAAGGTTTTGCTCCTCTGCTGGTCTGCAGACAGAATTTCAGCATCCTTACCTTCAACATTGATGTGTCCTAATCTAAGGGGATATATTTTCAGTACTTCAGTGTAATATGCAAATGGGGTCCACAAACTTAAAGGTATCCATAAAACTCCTCCCTGTCCACTGGCAACTAACAGCAGGCACACAACTCACCCCGTGGAGGGTGATGGCCACTAAAGAATAGCAGTCATAATAAATGCATTCTTGTGATGGAACAGGGCTCTGAGAAGGAAGCAAAAACTTGAGGCTCCAGAAATGCAGCTTTTATAGCATTGACCATAGATCATGGGGTTACACATTTTCAAAGAAGACCATCTAGCAGAGTTGGCTTGGGAAAGGCTCTGTCACAATTTCCAGTAAGGCTCCAAGGCCTTACCAGCCTGAAACTTCCATGAGGGAAACACAGGTCAATGCTGACCTCACCTGAACAAAATCTCTGAGCAAACTCAGCTGTCCAAATGCATCAGTTATGTGGGCAAACCAGCTCATCATAATTTCTCAAAACGGAAATGGTTACAAAATAAGTTATTTTCAGCAACATCTCATCCAATTTTTTACACTCATTACATGCTACTAACTGCAGACAGAATATTAAATTTAGCTCTTTCAGTAGGTGAAAGAATACATCATTGCCTGTGGTAGAGCTCACCTAACAGCTCTTCTGAGCTGTTAGTCTTCAGTCCTGTTAGACCAGGATAGCAAAGACTGTTGGTCTTCAGTCCTGTTAGACCAGGATAGCAAAGACCTAAGTGTGCCAAACTTAAGCCTTATTTCTACACAAATTCTACCATATTGACTTTTTGAAGTCCTTTTAAAATGTAATCCTGAAATAGAAGTAAAAAACCCCTAGATTTCTATCTTCTAAACCACATTGTCTTACAAGGCTCAAATTTTGAAGTAAACATTAACTATACAACCAACAGCTTTACAATAGATACTACATAATAACTCTGTACAAGTCCAGACATAATCTAAAAAGTGGCACATGGACTAAGACCATATTGAAAACAAAGTAATTTCTGTCAGTATTACAACTTGACTGAATTGGCTCACAAGGCTCTAAAATTATGGACACCATTGCAAGTCTTTCTGTGCATCTTTGCACTAAGCTCTAAATAATGCTCTTTTCATACCTAATGCGACTTTTTTCTTACAGGCTGTGCCCAAAAAAAAAAAAATGTTATTAAAAATGCTCTGATATAAATTTGAGTCTGAGAATAGATTTGATTGGAGTACACAGGGGTTTTTTAGGATCAGAGAACTAACTCTATCGACAAGAATGTCAGAAACAGGGAAACACTGTTAAATATTTTTTTAAGATAGGATTACCATGACCTCCACTCTTCCATTGAATCATAATCAGAAAAAAAAAAAAAACCCACACAAAAAAAAAAAACCCACAAAAACAAAACAAACAAACAAAAAAAAAAAAACCAGACTGCTGCTGCTATCCAATTGCTAGATTTTGTTTCCAGCTGGCTTTAGTAGATTTTCAACACATTTGTTTGTTAATATTTTAAGAAATTCAGGAATTCTTTTTTATGTCATAATCCAAGTAAAAACTGCATGAATTCTTTGAAAAGAAATATATATGTTAGCAAGTAAGGTCTCAAACATAACGGAAAACTTAGCAATAGCAGAGAAATGTTGTGATAGTATTCTTTATTAGTCAATATAAAAGAAAAAAAGAAAACAGAATCGATTAATGAGGATGTACTAAGCTATAAATACTAAGAATCAGCCCATGTTTCACTTGGGGAAATGACCATTTTCCTTTGTTTACAATTCTGCTTTCTCATTTACCTGAAATAATGTTAGTACCAAACCACCAATTCCAGCTGCCAGAAGGTTGTTTATGATCAATTCCTTTTTTTATTCTTTTTTTGTTTTGCTTTTTTTTTTCTAAAATTCAAACTATTTCTGAATTAGCTAAAGAATAAAAAACTGTTTATTTCTACAGCTTTCTCTGCTAAGATTTCTTTTTCTCAAATAAGATTCAGAATAATGGCTTGTAGATACCCTGGCAGTGCTTTATTTTAATGCATCATATCACACTGCAATATATGGGGAATCACTCAAATTAAATTTACTCCTGAGAGATGCAATAACTTTCAATCAAACCACAGGTACTCAGTGTCCTTCAGAAGCAGGTCTATAATGTAGGATGAATGGATGAGAGAGAGCACAATCAGCTGGACAAGAACAAATTACTATTGCTGAATGCAAATAGCAACAGGCTTAGAAAAACTATTTTGATTAGCGGAATAACCCACAGGTTATGTGTGATCCCAGCAAAAGACATTTCTGAAAATGCAGTTCTCAGGTGAAATTATGTCTGCACTCCATATGCAGTTTCAAATGGCTCACATTCAGAAATGTCTGAGTAGCATCTTAATGTTATTATACAGGCATCAAAAATAATAAATAGTTAGGAAATAATCCTTAGCAAAACATATGTAGCTGTCTTATTAAGCAGTTTCCAAGCTACTTCTGACTGGATGCCTCTCACCCACTATGCGTAAATACAGGTAAAGCTGATAAATAGGAAAAGTTAAGAGTTGTGAAAAGTCAGCATACAGAACCCACCTCAGGAGAGAAACCCTTTGTGTGCCCACACACATGGGCTAAAGATCTTTACACCAAGCACTCAAATCACCTTGCAGATGTTCAGGGTCCTGCCAAGAGCAGGATCCATTTTAGAACCATTTCCACCGCTGACCCCAAGTTTCTCTTCAGTAAAGGAATCCCTTGCTACCAAAAGGTTCTGATGGCACTGCCTTAGAGTCCAACCCACCTAAACTGCTTTTTTAACTCTCAAATTGAAAGAGCCTATTAGTTACTAAGATGCTCACCATTTATGAGTTTGTCTCAGCTGGTCACACATACAAGACAAATTAAAGCAGCTGCAAAAGTTTCAGCCGCAGGAGATGGGGAAAAATAACTCTCTTTGAAGTAGTTATTTTCTAAAGCTGAGACAAGGTAATTGAGAGAACTCTGCTTTAAGGAAATGAAGGTGTTTTCAGAAAACTTTTCATCCCAAGTTAATACTTAATTGCTCATAAAAACACATGCTCAGTGATCCCACATTAGACACTTTATAGTTTATGCTCAGACTATGGCTTTGGATGGTGTTTTAACTGCTTGTGAAAATTGTTGTTTTCATAGGGTAGGGCCTGGACCATTGTAAACCTTCATACTTGTCCTCTGAAACACCACATCTGCTTAAAGAAATCCTCATACCCTCATATAAATCTCAACAGCTGCAAAATGGAGAATTTCAGGGCAATACACAAGGTGTCCACAATATACTGGGGCCCATTATTTTAGTCCTGCTCTGTAACACTATTGCTCCTTTGGCTGATCTAAGTGTTTTTTTTCTTAAGCCTAAGAGATAAACAGCGTCCTTAATTGTTCTTTGTCATCTATTGATACTCAATTTACATCATCTCTGCTGGGTTGGAAAAAAAACAGTTTTGATTGGTTTTCTGTGCCAGTTAAATTGTTATTGACTTGCATTACATACTTGACTACAACTTTTCTAAACTCTACTAATTTTTTTGGATAATTTACCTTAAAAGCAATTCTCTTTTCCCTGAAAAAGAAAAAAAGCATATACTCCATATAACAATAAGTTTATAGATTTATATGTGAGTCAGAAAAATATGAAATTAAGAATTATACTACATGTGACCTTAAAAATTCTACTCAGAATTTACATGCTTACTCGAAGGGCTGTAATTGTTATTCCTGCTACAAGCATTAGGATTTTTTTCAGAAACTTGTATATGTGAGCAATTCTATATGCAAGATTATGCCATAGAATTTGCTGAAAATACATATTAATATGTAAAGTTAATAGAGCTACTCAGGAATGTAATTTATTTATGCACACCATTGGTAGCTGGCTAGGAAGATAATGCTACATATTCCAGTCCACATAATGACAACTTGCTCATCTAACACATATTGTGTACTTCAGTACAGAATAGCTGGGTTACTTTTGACAAAAAAAAAGAAAAAAAAAGGATGTGAATAATAACTAGTCAGCACAAAATTAACAAGTGTTCCCAGAAAGCATTTGTTTCTCTTGCTTGGAATTTGGTGCTTGATTATATCCATGTGCATTTTGGCAGAGGTAGAGTTGATTTTCCTCATAGTATCTGGTATGGGGCTGTGTTTTGGATTTGTGCTGGAAATAGTGTTGATAGTACAGGGATGTTTTTGCTATGACTGAGCAGGGCTTGTACAGAGCCAAGGCCTTTCCTGTTCCTCACCCCACTCACAAGTGGGCTGGTGGTGCACAAGGAGCTGGAGGGAGATACAGCTGGGAGACCTGACCCCAACTGACCACAGGAATATCCCATCCCATATGACCTCGTTCTCAGCATATATACCCAGAGAAAGAAGGAAAGAGCAGGCCTTTGAAGTTGTGGCGTTTGTCTTCCCAAGTCACTATTTTATGTGACAAAGTCCTGCTTTACTGGAGATGGCTGAACACCTGCAACAGGGTATTAATTCCTTATCTTGCTTTGCTGGTGTGCAAGGCTTTTGCTTTACCTATTAAACTGCCTTTATCTCAACCCACGAGTTTGCTCACTTTTTCTTTCCCCATTCTCTCCCCCATCCCACTGGGAGGAGGTGAGTGAGAGGCTGTTTGGGGTTGAATTGCCACCTGGTGTTAGACCAGAACAATATCATAAAACAGTTGTTTCCTCAACACAAGCTTAGGTGTTTATCAAACCAGTTTCTCTAAAAACAAACACAACTCACCTTCCTATAGTAAATCCTGGAGAATTCAGCAGTATGCACAGACAGTAAGTTTTTGGAAGATAGAAATGGTCTCTTACTGTACTGAGGACCTACCTGTGCATGAAAGCTGCCTATTAATGGCAGTATACATATTTCTACAGTATAAATAATGAGCAATAAAAAGGGGCAGGGGATAAAAAAGATACCTATATAAGTTTCTCATGAAGAAAACAGTGTGAAAATTATTTCTCATTGCACTTTCAGGGATATAATTTTTTCCTCTGTATCTATATCATATATAGAGATAGATAGATACATATTGTCTCTCTAAAATATAATATTATATTAAATTCTATGTGTAGAGTCCAAGGCAATTCACTTTCTTCAAGGTTAACATTTTATACCTCAATTCATGGTACCCATCTCTGCATTTAATGAGATGGGTAAAGCTCAGAGCTAAAAATATCTCCTTTCATTGTTCATTAGGTCCATGTAAGTAAAAAACTGAACACCCTCAGTTTCCATTGGAGAAAAAGGTATGATTATTCAGCACCTACAGAAGGGAGATCTGGGGCCTGATTCCTCCTTAGTGTATGCAGTATGCACCATGCACGCTAAACACATCTCTTACTGACTTTAAGAAAAGTTGCAGATACTCAGCACAAAGAAATCTGACCATGCTTACACATTATTTGGTGTAAGGAATCAGGATTGTGTCTGCAAACCTATTAGCTCAAATAGGTTTTGTACATGCCTCTGCTGATCTAAGAATGAGCCCTTCAATGACTGAATTTTTTCATTATAAGTTATTTTGCCAACAGATGAATGTCGTGTTATTTATGTCCCAGGAGAATGCTGTACCAATTTAACTGAGTGTTGTTTCAAAGTTACAGTGATGAGGAAAATCCAGTAGCCTTAAAATCTTCCTTTGTTGTAACCCTTACTTCATTTCAGCTGACTGGGATTAGGTGAAAGTAAACATTATAAAAACTAGAAGTGACTCTAAAGTAGACTCAAAAGTAACATGACTTTTATAATTAAAGTGATATTACTGTGCAGTGATCTAACTTTGTTTTAAACTCTAGAACAGCTTATCAATTTGCAAGATACATTCCTTTAGCACCTTTGGTATACAGGCATAAAAAATTCTGCCAGGTTTTTCAGGTGAAACTGAGAGACCTCTGTAATGCACTGGTTTTGTAGCCTGAGAAAATAGTTGCTGCTGGTAGGATGTGCAAAATATACCTGTTCAAAAATTCATTTTCCAGTTTCATGATTTGAGAAATGTTGTCAATTTTACTGACCAGCCCACAGACAAAGTCTTGCCTCAAGAGCAATAGATACATACAGTCAGGAAACAGGAATCTGCCAGAGGCAAAAATAATGAGTCAGCTTTTCTGCAGCCAATCCTTAATTCTGGATTCCAAGACTTAGGTTACACTACATCATGCTATATTTTCCCTGATTTAAGCCACTATCATAATATTTGCTCACACGCAATATTTACAGTATATTCATCGCTCAGCTTATCATTGAACACTTTTCTCAGTGAATTCTCCTGCTGAACAATTCTGCTGAGAATTCTCCTTCTCTCCTAGTAATATTCCATTACTCATGCTATAAGCATATCCAATTGGGCATATAGAAATTACTCCTCATGAAACATTTTTAAGAAATGTCAGAACCAAACCACAAGTACAGCTGACTAGAAAAGAATTTCTGCAAGAATCACAAAGAGCCTTGGAAACTCCAGCTAGCTATAAAAAGTAAAGCATGATTTACTCCACTGGACAGCATTCCTGGCAATGCTGTGTGTGCTACAGTCACATGTCAACAGCTAGAGTAGTAAAAGTTTTATTTTAACTACATGAATAGATAAATGTAGCAAGTTTTATTTTAACTACATGAATAGATAAATGTAGCAAAATATACAAAGGGTAATTTTTTATGGAGAACCAGTGGGAGGTGGCAGAACAGTGCAGACTGGTACAAGAAAAACAAGTGATCATACTAGTTAGTGGGAACTTGTTTGGAAAATGCAAAAACAAACAGCACACATCAATGCTAATTTAAAATCCTTCAGTTCAGCGGACTCAAGAGATTATGTACATTCATGATAAGAATCTTTGTGGAGTCATGACCTCTGGAAATATCTATTGGCACTGTCAGAAAGAAAAACACAAGAAGACTCTACTAAAAGTCACTTCAAGCTCAATAGCTCTCTTACAAGGATGCAAGCCAAAGACATATCAGAGCTTCCTACAGAGTATTGCACAGGCCTAGTTCGTGTTGCATTTGATAAATCATCTCTGAGATATCTCTATCCCTTGGAATATCCCTATTAAGTTCTCTATCCCTTGAGATATTAGTATTAGACATTAGTATTGCATTAGTATTAGACATTAGTATCCCAAAAGGCTTTTGGAAGGATAATGCCATAAAGATAATGCCATCACCTAATTGTTAGGAAACAAAACTTGGTTATCTTTCCTAGATGTGTGCCTAGAGGACAGCTGGCAGTCTAGATGAGGTTTTTTACTTCTTTGCAACCCACACATTGACCAGAGTTCTTTCTCTTATGGAGAATTCCACACTCTTTATGAGCAACCTGGATGAAGACAGAGGCCTCATTTCCAGAAGAGCTCTCTGTGGAGTCACTCTCTACATGGAGTCACGTATCTTAGTCAGAGCCAGTCTGCTCAGACAAGACACCAGTGCAATCTCCAGGAAAGGGAAGCTGCCAGCTCTGCCTGCAAGTCAAACTTCATGGCTGCCGGCACAGCATGAATGGAAGGTAAGTTAGAAAGAGACAAGTGAATACTCAAGGCTGCAACACAACTTCTGCTTAAGAAAGCCTTTCCCTCTCCTCACCTTGCTTGTCATCTCAGCTCTGAATCATGTTGTGATGACAGATCATATGGCTTGCTCAAGATGCTCTTTCCTTATGCTGTATCTTTCATGCAACAGGGGTGGAGGTGACCATAATTAGGCACCAGACCCAATGTTTCACACATTTAGGGCTGGCTGTGAATACTTTGTGACTTCTTGTGAATATGCCATCCTTATTTCCTCTAGAAAAGCCTTTTAATTATAAACACAGTTTGTAAATATATATATTACATGCACAGGCATACTACAGAAAGAAAAAGAGAGCAGAAGAGCTAAGAAAATTAAGAATGAAAATAAATTATAGAAATGTGAACTGCCATTCAAGCGACATTATCTTAATCCATTTAATAGCTAAGAAAATCTGAAAACTGTCTTAAGATCCAGCTCTCTCACCTTGGTTATTATGTTTGCTTGCCCGTCCCATTTCCCAGTTTACAAGTGTGCCCTAGCCATCCTAAAAAAACCCTTATGGATGCTCTTTTAAAATAAGTAAAAAGTTTAAAACAAGGACTTCCACCAGCCCTAGTTCCATGTCGCTCCTTGTTCTTCATCAGCTCCTCCAATTGTCTCTTGGTTGTGTAGCAGAGCAAGATACTGCCTGCCCATATTGAAATGCAGAACAGAAAGGAGATGCGAACCTCTAGCTCTCATCCCTTTGTGAAGATTCCAGTTAGAGTCCCTGTGGATGGCCTGCAGCCCCTGAGAGGTTTCATCTGGGTGTTCTAGGGGCAATGCATCACAAGAGAAAAGTAGAAATAAATCTGGGAGCAAACCATCAGTCCAAGAATAAAGACTATGAAAAAGAAAGCAAAAGGAATGAGAATATTAATGAAATTCAAAGCAGATTTCTGGTGCACCAATGAGTCACTGTTCTGCCATTGTAATTCATGATAGAACCATTGATGTCCCTAAGTATAACAGATCTACCACAAAAATTTAAAAGTAGGATTCACTCTTTAAGCAAGATTGAATTTCGTAGTCTAAAGGTGCAGTCATACAGATAGATGAGAGTAAAGACTAGAAGGTCATAGTATGAAGTAAGAACAACAAAGGTCCAAGATGAACTGTCCATGACAAATAGGTCATAGAATTCAGAATGTGCCCAGAGAGGAGGATCAGCAAAAGATTTATTTCATTTGGTCTTCCACCTGGAGGCAGCACTTGCACTGCCCTCTGCACTGAGACTTTCCTGTAGAACACTTACAAGCTATAAACCTTCCTCAAAAAAAGCCGCAAGACATGAACAGAGTGTCAGCCTTTGAGAAATGCATGAGGAGTGTCTCCATGCTTTTTCTATAGCCCAGGGAGAATGAGGATGCGGGTCTTCTTCTGTCAGGTGTGTGAGAGAACCACCTGTGTGTCCCTTGCAGAAAACCAGGGGAGGAAAAGATCAAGCCTGTTGGTACATTAATTCACCTTGCTCAAATAACAACAATGAATGAGACAGCACCTGCTCACTGCCCCATAGCAGAGAGCAGCTCGTTCTTTCTGTCTTTTTTACCAACATCTGTGTGGCAGGGCACCTTGGACTGCATGTGCCAGGAACATGGTTCTGTTCACCCACCAGAAAGACCCCCTTCAACCTCATCTACAAAATTTTCATACCTTCTCCTTTTATATGCCTTGTATCATCTCCTACTAAAGTTTTGCTGTGCAGAATTTATAGCAGTGTATTTATATACACTGCTATGAGTGAATTTGGAAAGTAATTATAAACCCCACAAAAGATTTTACTTAGGACAAAATCATTAGCTCACTGAAATTGTTGGAGGTGACCTCTGGCATAAAAAGTAATGTGGCAGTAAAGGGGTTAGTTTCTAAAGATACATTCAAGTCCAATGCATGGTAATAATTCAGAAATTGGCAATCATTTTCCAGACCTCTTGTGCAGAATACTGCTATTATTCCTGTGACTATCTCTTTCAAGAGATGAGTTACAGAAGTATGACATCTCTTGAGAGTATTAATAATAAATCTTTACTGACATGTTTTTCAAACAGCAAGAAAAATTCTACTACAAAAAGGCTTCAAGTTAAAATGTTACCCAAATTCAGATTCAAACTTTTCATTTGGTAGAAAAGATGTACTGTCATCTCCAGGTGCTTGGTGCTTCTTGTTCTGAGCAGTGGAAGTAGCGATGCTACTCCAGGGGAAACATCTTTGACTCTGGAATTGTTGATCTTAAAATATAGTGTAGTATAAATACACAAAGTCATGTCAATCAGGCAGGTACTATTCTAAGATACAAATTACCCTCTCATGATACACATACAGAGTAGTGCTGTGTATGTGTTGAAAAGACAATCTGATCAGCAGTATCTCATTTACCACAGATAAGTTCAATTCATTATGACCACTGCTTGGGAACTGAGGTGTCAGCATCTACATTAAACCCCTGAAAGGGGGCAAGGTTTTCCTGCTTTGTTTGCTTTATGTTGTCACAGTAAGCTCTTTTGTTGTTACAGTAAGCTTTTATGGGTTGTGCTTTATAACCAATTCCTTCAGCCTTCAAAAACAATTTCTATGCTGAAACACATGTATAGCAAAGTAAAAAAACCCCAAGGTTTACTGCATTGGTTTCTAAATCTGCTCTAGTAAACAGCCTGGAGAACTTTGGTGTATTACAGGTCTGTTGGTTTTGCTAATATAAAAGCCAAATTGTGGAAGAAAAATACACAACAACTGAGATTCTAAGATTTCACAGATGTTTACATATATCTGTCATCACTGAAAATTACATCCAAAAAATTGTAGACACCCCTAACAGGAAGTACAAGAAGATTTGTGTGGAACAGGAGTTGAAATACAAGTAGAAAATACTCCAATGCAAAGGAAATAGGATAAAAGCTGTTTCTGGCCATGCATAAAATCCATGGTCAAAATAATAAAATACTTTCCCACTGATGACATGGAAATTAAGCCTTTTTACTAATTTTTTTATGCCACTGACAGCCCCCCAGATGGAATTTTCCACTTCATAACAGCAGGGCTGAACAAAGAGCTGATACAAATTGGTCCTAGGAAACAAAATGACATTGCAGCTTTCCAGTCAACAGAGATGAAAAGCCAGATTCTGATCCCAGGTATATGATGCTGGCTTGCATCAGCAGGTTTCTGAAGAGCAGTGTCTCTAAGTGGTGAAGAGTGGTTTATGACACAATGGCCTGTGCTGGTTTGAAAGCAAAACCAGTGAGAGACTCCAAGTCAGAAGTACAATTTAATAAGAGAAAGAAGAAAATAAGTAAAATAAA
>VZUI01027436.1:0-49423 GCA_013401135.1 Cettia cetti
TGCCCAAGGTAGATCCTGGAGGCTTTTCAATAAAGACCTACTTTATTCTCTAGCTCTGTCCAGTCTCTGTTCCAGGTTGACTTTCTAAGGCATCAATACTACCGGAGTTTCTGCATTTCTAACAATTACTGTAAAGAAACAAGGATGAAATAGGGCAGACATGGTGTGCCACAGCAACAGCAAACCATAAGCTTAGGTCTTTCAACATGGAAGATGTAATAGATTTTCTTTCATCATTCCATGGAAATGATACTTTAAATGAAGTTTTTCTTAGGATATACGTTTATCATATTTTTTCTTAGGATGACCCTCAGAAATCAGAGATCAGGTCAAGATAATGCAGACATGATTCCAATACAGAGTTCCCCAAAGGTTTCAAAATATTCAGATTATGCCTTTGTTTGGTGTTGTTACAGAGATTTTGGTAAGCCTGGCCTGTGTTTGAGCACCCATGAGGTCAGCCTGTAGAGCACCTGGCTTTATTTTGGAGTCAGATCTATTGAAAATCCAAATAACTTTAAAACGTACCTTTAAGCTCTACGTAAAGAATTAGATGGGTTTGGAGGGTTGTTGTTGTAACATCTTTAGAGTTTCATTGAATACAAAAGGCTTCTGAGTAGAAAGGGTTATTACTTATTTTTCTGAGGTCAAAACACATTTGCATTTACTTTACTAAGATCTGAGAAAATTTTCTGCCTATCTCCCAAAACAGGGAGACTAATATTTTAGAGGTGATTCACAAGAGTCTTGTTTACTATGATGTAATTTCTAATAAAACATGCATATCTTGTTTAAATAATAAAGAATAATCTGTTTGGTTGAGATCTTGCAGGAAAAATTAATTCTTGTATATCAAACATGAGATCAGCTTCAATGCAGAGAGCTGACACAGCCAGTAATAGTTGTTTGGTTGGTGTACCAGTGTATATAGCTATAATAAATCATATGTATTATCATTACCCCCTCATGTCATCTTCAGCTAATGTTAATACATAATCAATTGTACCAGGCATTAATATACTTCCTCAGTTCTCTATGAAAACAGAAAAAGAGATCTGAGTAACCCTGATACAACTGTTTATTTTTTCAGCCCTAAAAATGCATTGATATTCCTACAGTTTTATGTGGTTTGACATTTATTTTGTAGCAGGCATTTCCTGATCAATACATATAAACTCTCAGGTTTTCACAGCTAACTTTTTTATTTTGTTTTGTCTTCCAGTTAACTTAATGGTAACTGTTCATTCTGTACAACATTGTCAATTTGAATAAGGTCCATGAGAACTAATGGATTTTAAAAGCATTAAGAGCAAACACGGTCGAGTAACAGCCAAGCACTTTAGTGTTGAGTAGATACTTAATTTCACTGGAAAGTGAGTGGTGATATATTGAATGCCACTGAGAGATCTCACTGTCAAAAAGAGATAACTCCATAAGTTGAATAATCAGTAATTTTTCATGTATGGAAACTCTGTATTGCAAGTATTTCTGATAGTTATTTTTTTTTCCCCACATTGTTATTTAAAATCAGATACATTTAGTTAACATTTTATTATACATAAAAAATGTTCATACAAGAGAATTATCTGAGTAAATTCATATGATACTGTGACTTTTAGTATGTAATGATTAAGAAGAGAAGTATATAAATCCTTTACACAGATAAAAATATTCTAACCAGGAACTGTTATAATTTAGTTTGCAGTATGACATGCACAAGGACATACTGGCAGTGTTGCTATTCTGAGGAGAAACCACGACTGAGTTTAGGTGGAGTTACCACTCACCTTTCATTCCATGAGTTTGCTTTTTTACTCTTCTAAAACAAAAACAAAGCCAACAATGAGTAGGTTTTTTGATCTGGTAAAAAAAATCAAGTCACATGCTGTTAAGAGTGATGTTTTTTCACTTCTTTATACAAATACTAAGGCTGGCTGTTAATATCCTGACCATGTTGCTCACACAGAGGGCACATTTATGAGATTTTACTATGGCACTTGGCATATTATTTTATATATTGACTATTTTACATTTACTATTTTTCTATGGCACTTGGCAGGGGTGCCATGCAACTCCTTGGGTCCCAAAGGGTCCCAAGCAGTTGACACCGGATCAGTGTAGAAAGGAGTGAAGTGGGCTTCACTTGCGAGTCCGAGAAATCCTTTATTAGAATGTAACACAACTCCAATGCAGAACAGAGGCGAGGACCCAAAACAAAGGCAGGGCAGTGGGTTTTGAGGAGCAGAATCAGGGTGGAGTTTAGGGTCAAGGGACCAATAGGGAGAAGACTGGGAAGAGACACAAGGTGGGGGTTACAGAGCACAAACTAATGGGAGGAGATTAATGTAAACAAACCAATGGGGTCTCAAAGAATAGGGGATTCCCCAAGCAGGTGGTCCAGGCAGGGGCTGGTAGACTGGAGGATTGACAGAAAACATTTGGGAATGGTCAAAAAATCCCTTTTCGGGACCCCCTAAATTAGGAGGTTTTCTCCCACAAAAACCAGTGGCAACGTTTAAAATGATAAGTGAAACTTGCAGCTTTTTCTTTAAGGTTATTTATTGTTTCTTATCTTGGAATTTGCGTGCTCCCTAAAACCCAGGCTTTGCACACTGGAAAACAGGGGTGACAACTGCCATGAGGTAAAAATCCAAGGCCTTTTAATAACATTTGAGCCAATTAACTCTTAATACATACTATATTTACAATTTTATGCCAGTAACTATTACCTATTCTAAACACACAATTTCTACCTCAAATTCATTCTACCAATGTCTCAGAGCCAAATCACCGCAGAATATGAATGAGAAGAAGAACAACAACATGGGTCACCACGCAGAATCCTCCATCTTGCCTTCATCTACCTCCATTCTAAAAACCCAAAACTACAATGTTTCGCCTTGTGACAAACTAAACTGTTATTTATTTCAAACCTTTGTTGCTTTTAGTTCATCTATGAGTGTTGGAAACTTTTCCCATGGGCTAAGGTCAAAGGCACTGCTTTCTTGGGGTCCCAGCCAGGGCAACTTGAGGAATTTTCCACGTGTCCTAGACTCCAACAGGGAACGAGGGATAGGTATCAGCAAAGACTGACAGCTTAATGGATGGGTACAACTTAGGCTAAACCAACAATCCAGGGTGGGGTAAAGAAACAAACCATAGGGGATTAAAACACAAAACTATACATAACCATCGGGTATTAAAACACAAAACTATACATAACCACAGTCGTTAGTTTATCTTATAACCCTGTACACAGTCTCTCCACCTGGGGACTCACGAGGTTCAGCCTATGCAGGAGAATTTGCTCTTCTCAGGGACCAGAGGGAAGTGCTGAGGTAGCCACTTTCCTCTGCCACACTTCATCCTGTTCTGTTCATCTGACTACCTCAGGAGCAACCTGGAAAATTATGATGCTAAGGAATGCACAACATTTAAGAGTAGCACTTTTCTATTATGACCTAAATAATTAGTAGCATGTCCAGGATTGAGCAGACATTAAAATTATATGCTTTTTTTTTTTTTTTTTTTTTTTTTTTTTTTTTTTTGTGTTAAAATCTTGAAAGAATGGCTCAAGAAATGTCAAACCCTTACCCTCTCACTTTTTCTATGTGTCTTTGGGTTTTTTTCATCTTATATACAGTCATATTTATGACTTAATCTAAATATGGCAAAAATCAGCAGTATCTTTTTCTAGACCTTTGGCCACTGAGCTGGGTCCAGATCCCCTACTTAATCTACCTCCCATAAAATTTCAACAAGATAAATACAAAAATATTTTTGTATGATTCTCTCTTTCTGCAATATCAGACAACTGTAAAGATTGGAGTTTGATGGATTTATTTTTTTCTTCTAATGGAACATCCATAAAACAAAATATATAAGTATATGCATCATAGCACAGTTCATTCTATATTTCAAGTCAAGAAGAATTTTGTACAATACAAATCTCCAGTCTTTCTCCTGTTGCTCCAAAAGACTAGATACCCTTTTTAAAATTCCTCAGTCACCTCTGGCCCCAGAAGTGAGCATGGTAATGTATTACTGACACTACATCTGCTCTGTTTTCCTCTACCCAGTTTTCCTGTGCTGCCTATGGTAGATGCACTCTGTGATACAAGCTGACAGCAATGCCCTAAGTAACCTCACTATCTATTAGAGCACTTCTAAAACATGCCGTAATCAGGAATAGAATGTGTATTCTGCAGCATTCACTAGATCCACTAAGGCTTAGGTGCTTCTGCTTCAAAGTGTAACCTTTTTAAAATAGAAAAAAAAATTTTCTTTACATCTGAAAAGCCACTGTAAACACTCTGGTGGTTAATGTGTTTCACACTTTAAACTGTGTGCTGGTTTTCTCTGGGATAGAGTTAATTTTCTTCCTGGTGCATTGTATGGGCTATGTTTTATATTTGTGCTGAAAACTTGCTAACACAGGGATATTTTCATTATTGCTGAGCAGTGCTTACACAGAATCAAGGTGTTTTATGCATTCCACACTACCATGAGAAGCTGGAATTAAATTTGTTTTTTAAATTCTTTAAATTCATATAAAGGATAAGAATGGTATATTATGGATCCAAAGATTTAAATATAATTATAAAGACACAGATGAAATAGAATTCTTAATTGCATATTACATGATTATATAAAGGAAATTAAAGATGTATTGAGCTTGGCCACTAATATAGGATCAGATGGTGGTTTTGCCAAATTACTGGGATTGTAATGGTGCCAATTAATGGTGATTGTAATAGAACTGGTTTTGTTCAAAATATTTACTGGGAGTTTCTGGTTTTATCAATGTCCTAACTGTGTTGAAATATGTAAGAAAAGTTTAGGATAATACTGTATTCTTTGAAATTAACAACAGATGAATGGATTGTCTTAAGTGTGTGCTGATTAGACTTTCAAGTTGATTTTTTTCCCCATCATTTTTCCTTACCTTGACCAGACTCTCCTTCCTAGTCAAAAGTTGGAACCTACTGCTGAAAGATATTGAATTCTTGTAGGAAAAAATAAAACAAACCTGTGTTTTTACGCTCTCCATTCTTCTCCCTTTTTTGTTGTTGTTGCCTCTCCTGTGCTGAATGGAGCTAATAGCATTGTTCAGGCCGTATGAATCAAAGGATCTTTCCAGCCTAATGATAAGTTACTCATTTTGCTTGCTGAAAGTTATATTTTCTGTTACAGGGGAAATTTTAGGTGACTCACTCTTCAGCCCAGCAGCCATGGGAGGAGGATGGGAAAACAAAACAGACAATGTCCTTGGCCTTGAGCCTCATTTAGAGCAAATCATGTATATTTACACATGTTGTGACTATTCACTTAAATATGTGGTTTACTTACACATATAGAAAAGCTGTCATACCTCCGCGGTCACTGGGAAGTAAGTAAGTTTGGAGTATTTAATCTTTGGAAGCTACGTAACAGAGTATCAAATATACATAAGCAGCCTGATGGTGCTGTGGTCTATTCTTCTGTTTGTGTGTTTTTCTGGCAGTGACAATTATCATGCTCAAAAACTTACATTGTTTGCCATATTTGAAAAAACTTAATCCCCTCTGTCCTCATGTTTTGAACTGGATTTATGTTTCTTTGCTTGTGTGTTTCTAGCTAAATACAAATGTGCATTCTAATTATTGGTGAGAGAGTATTTTCAGGTGTGCAATGTTTGGTTGGCTTGATTGGTAGCATGCTGCTTTATGCTCAGAGAAGTGGGTGTCAGGCCTAAGTCTTCCTAACAAACAGACTGATCTGGAATAACATCTAGATGTGCACACAGAAATGTAAGGAATTTTGAGCCAAAAAGAAAATGCTACATTCAGTTTTTTCTTGAACACCTCCCCACCACCATGGGCAGCCTGTTCCAATGCTTAACAATGCATTTCATGAAGATATTCTTCCTGATGTCCAACTTGAACCTCCCCTGGTACATCTTGATGCCCTTTCCTCTCACCCAGTCATAAGTTGCCTGGGAGAAAAGGCTGGCACCCATCTTGTTACACCCTATTTTTTTTTTCTCTGCAGAAGAAATACCATTCTAAATCCCTAATTTTTCTTATATAAAAATAATTCTAGTATTAAATATGTTTATTTTGTCTCATTTTAACAATGCTATTATTTAAACCTGCTGACATGTTTGTTAATAATTTAGGTCACAAAATCACATGAAAATCTAGACTGCAGACAAGAAATATTTAACACTTCAATCTCAGTGACTTCAGCTGACGTTTGGAACCTTTCTATGTGGATCTAAATGCCGGCATTTTCTTCTATCTATAATAAAGCCAGATTTTCATTTAAGATCAACAAGTCACAACCTTAACAGAATAAAATAGGGACCTAAAAGAGGCATTAACAGTACTTCTCAGAAAATATAATCTACATTTGTCCTACTCTATATATTTAAATGAAGAGTGTTTGTTCAGGTTCTTGACATTGACAGCACTTGGTAGATCAAGAACAGGTATGAAACTAGATTTTTTTCATTCTCTAGGGCTCACTGAGATTATTGACCAAAAGCCATTTGCTGAGTGAATTTCAGAGGACATAGAGTTAGATGTGTAATAATTATTTCATTGCAAACGGAGGTAAGTAACAGGGGGTCGAATTTTATACTACATCATTGAACTAGTAATATTCCTAAAAACTCCTCAACATATTAGTTTTGTGTTATTACTTGTTGTAGATTTGGTCATGGATTTCCCCTTCTCTTTATCCAAACACCAGGACTAATGGGGGATTTGGAGATCTTTTATTCTTTTAACTTAGAGGATATTAATCTTCTGATAACACAGTGCTTCAGCTATGGTAACAGTTCCAGACAAATGATACAATCACATTATTGCAACTAATAAGGCAAAAGTTATTTGCATCCAAGGTTTCTGGAGAAGTATATTTACATATCCTTTAATATTAAAGTTGACTTAACATTTTTCAACAAAATTAATTACCTGCTAACACAGTTCTACAACAGAAATTACTCATACTACCAAACAGCCAGATATAAAGTGAGGAGTAACTACCCCCAATCAGGTATTTTCTATTTTTGCTATATGCCAGGAATGATTTTAATGTAAGTTTTCTGAAAAGTTTCCTCCTACTAGGAGATTTCAACCAGTTTTCACAATGTCAAAATACTTGATGGAAAAAGCTGAATGTGTAGTGACTGGATTATTCTGACCTGTATGGAGACATAGAGATAGAAGAGTAATTTACAGATGGATTTGAGAAAAACCAAACTCTTAAACTACCCATCTGCACAAGAAGGCTTTCTTTGTCTGCTGAGTGTCATTCAATTATTAAGCAATACTTTCTGCAAAACCAACAAATTTTTAATTGAAGATTTTATAAGAAAAATAGGCTTTTGATGGAAAGACAATGAATGGACTTAAAATCTCTCTCTAAAAATTATCCAGGTTAGGAAATAAAAAAATTACTTTTTTCCATATGAAATGCCTTTAACCTGAAGTACAGACACACTCGGAGAAAATATGGGTTGGCATTTTTCATTTAGTTTCCACCTCATTGCTTTCACTCTTAAAATCTGTGGCGGGGACCATATTGTTAGTTCTGTGGGTAACACTTCATAGTATTAAAAAAACTTACAGGAGGCATGAGTGCAGAAAGTTAATATGCGATTTCTGCATGTCTGAGACTAATTTTCCACTGTTTTTTATCACTAAAATATCTGCAATCTATTTAATTGCATCTGATAGGAGAGATTTGAAAGAGAAAAGAACATTCTGTGTTAAGGCATGTGTTTCAGGTTTAAGAGGAAGAATGGTAGTAAGCTTAGTTAGATACAGGAATAAGAGAAAGAAGTGATAATGACTTTAGCAAGCTCTCCACTAGCCAGATGTGGTTCCTGTTGTATGTCAAATACACCCCACTCACAAACACGCTCCCTCCTCTGCTTGCATTTTCCTTGGTCTGAAATATAGCTGCATCAATGAGTCTAAATGGATATTTACATCTCCTTTGTTGTAGGCCAGCTTTAGTCCTTTTAGGCTCACTGCACTTGCAAGTGCTGTGCTATTGTGCCATAACATGTTCAACCCAGCATGCTCAAACTGTAAAACTTTAGCTTCTATGTCCAAGCTGAAAAAAATTTTCTGAGTTGATCTTTCTTATTCCAGGATAGCTTTGGACAAAATGATACCTGAGCACATTATGTAAGTTGCTACTTACTACTGGTTTTCCCCCCTCACTAAACCCAGGGATTTGCAAGTAGAGAAAGATCAACTCCAGATGCTCATGCAGCTCCTCTCACCATTGTGAGAAACTTTTGCACAAATTCTGCTGGTAAGTCCAAACTGAAATTCAAACACTGTCTTTGCATTAAACGTGAAAGAAAAACTGTGTTCTTTCTCCTGAAAGAATAACCGTATTCCTGTATCTATATTCAAAGCATTAGGTAACTTCTCCAACAGTGCATCTGATGCACTTTTTTTTTTTTTAAAGAGCAATTGCTCTATTTAATTGCCACATTAATTCTTGACTAGATTCCTAGTTTTAGTCTATTGCACTTCATTGAGGTAGCAGTTAAGGCTATTCTGATATAGCCAAACTTAGTTTTGTGTGACTCTTCTACTAATTGTTTAGGAAACTCTGCAGATAATACAAAACAGATCTATTGATTTTTGTATGATTTGCCTTCAGTACAGGCTGTGAATGTGTAAAGTCTTCTAGAGCTGTGATCTCCATCTCTTGTAACAATCATTTAAGGTAATCTTGGCAAAGACGTGATTGTATATGCTGAGTGGAAACTGAGTCCTTGGTTCAGACTGTGAGCCATTCCATTATTTCTAGATTAAAGCCTTTAGGACAAAACATTAAAAAAAAAAAAAGAAAAAAGAAAAAGCTTTTTTATATATTTGAAAAAGCCCTTCTTGATTTCTGTAAGCATTTAGCATGATGTACATTCAAGTTGGGAGATGAGATAGACAATGATAACAAATAATTTTAAAATCACTATTTTAAAATGAAAACAGCAAATTCCTTTGATTTTTCAAAAGTATTGTGATATTTTTAAGTATAAGCCAGTTTCCATGATGGGACATTTTAAAAAACAACTTCCTCAGGCTTGTGTGCTCAGAAAGATTTTATGCATTTTAAAATCAAGCCAAGTATGTTGGTTGTTTATTTCTCCAAAGATTTATATTTCAGTAATTTGTATTCAACCATACTAAAATTTTATTGTGCAGTTTATAAAATGATACAAATCATTGTGTGGAATTAGAGCAGAACTATGTGAATCACCAAATTAAAAAATATTTTTAATATTATTTACATTTAGAAGCAAATATTAATTTGCCTTTTTTATATTTTTCTATAAATATTGAATTACTACATCACTTTTACTTCTGAAAAACCTTAAAAATAAAGATTTGTCCTCACTACTTCCTTATGTTGCATTTCATGTTATACATATGAACAAAAGCTATCATTTTGATATTTAGAACCAGGTAAGCCATGCAACTCATACAAAGAATCCGTTTCTCTAGAAATATAGTGGAAAAAAATATTCAGGATTATGCAATAAGGTTCCTGAATCATAGAATCATTAAGGTTGTAAAAGATTCCCAAGACCATTGAGTCCAAACTTTGGCTGATCAACACATTGTCAACAAAACCAGAGCAGTAAATGCACCCAGGCTGCCCTTGAATGTCACATTCTCTACTAGCTCCTCCTTGTTGCTGAGAACAAGGTCCAGCATAGCATCTCCTCTCTGGATCCTCTGTGATTTAGAAAAGGAAGTTACCATTAACATATTCTAAGAACGTTTGGGATTGCTTATGCCCTGCTCTGTTTTCCCTCTAATAGATATTGGAATATGTGTTTAGTAATATATAATCTCAATTAATTTAGGTTGTGTACACTGTATATATGTACATTTTACATAAATAGCTGGAGCTTATATATATGTGTACATATATATATCTCATGCAGTTTTTTGCAAAATCAGGACAGTTCTGTCATGCCTTGGGAGATAGGGTTGACCTACAAGAATATATTTCTTAGTGGAAAGGTGTTCTGCTGACTTTCTCTGAGCAAAATCTTCCATTCCTCGCTCTTAAATTTACCCTGATTCTACCTGTCTTAAGTTCCAGTCAACAGAAACATGCCAGTAGATTGGTAGTGGCTTGTAATCTAGTTTCTAGATTTATCACCTGAGAAATTACATAATTAGAGTTTGTAGCTTGAAACGGGAAGTTGTTGTTATAAATTTTAATGCCCATAGAGCACTATGTGGTTATTATGTAGGAGATGACTTCTTCAAAGAGAAAATAATTTTTTTTTTTAAAATTTTGATTCTAATCAAAATGGAGACATTTCCAAGAATGACTCAATAATTCTTCTGTTTAAAAGCTCATATTTCTTTTCCTGTTCAAATGGTAGTTTCAGACAATAATAATACAACAATTCAAGATTCTATGCAATGCATGATCTGAGTATTCTTAGCTGGCATACATTTGTAGCCCCTGAGTAAGAAAATAGCCCTTTTTTGGTTTTGTAGGGAAATAAAACTTGGCATGGAATTAAATCATCTAGGTTACATAGAGACGTGGCAATTATGGAAAGCTGTGGTGAACTGGTCAACACACTTAGCAAATTCCAGAATGAAATCAGACTCTTTAGCACCAACCTGTTCCACAGTTTCTAAGCTTCCTTTCCCTTCAGGCTTCTCTTTAGGGGAGGACCACAAGGCATTGCTCTTTATTTGTGTTTCGGTCTCTTTAATCAAGTTTCTGTGGCAGCAGGAAATTACTTTCTTTAAGCAGTCAGTCTGGTCACAGTGGAAGGATTTACATAAGAGTCAGCAACAAGCTTGAATGGTTTCCACTCTGTTTTGGGGCAGCTTGTTAATTCTCTTTCTCCATCCACTTATTTTTATAACTTTGCAGATATCACATTTTGATTTTCCTTTGCCATTTCTCCAGCTCTCTGAATATTTTTCATATGTCTAAACTTTCACTTCATGTTCAACTTTCACAGAAGGATTTTTCTCCTCAAATCTATTTGTATAAAGAAAGAAATAAGCAAAGCTAATGCCAAAAATTATCTTTTAACTCTTCTGCTGAAAAAATATAAAAAGCTAAGCTAATTTAAAATTGTATCTTAATGATATATATAGATATTGGACCAAAATTTGATGGTTACCTGGGTTCAATTGAGAGTTTTATTTGGTGAATCATAATCAAATGTCTTCAGTCTTTCTGAAAACAGATTATTCCACTCCAGAGGGAGGCATTTAATCACTTGGGACTGATGAATCTTGACAATAATATAAAAAATTCAGGGAAATGAGAGAGCCCTAGATTGGAAATTAGGTTGTTATCAGCAGGGGTATGAGATGAAGAGTTTTTCATTTGCCATTAGGACAATTTAACAAAAAAATATTAGTTTTGTGAGCAATCCATGATTGTTAGTCTTCTGTGGGAGCAAAATTTTGTTGGCAATTACATTTACTTTCATAATGGAGTTCTATTTCATTTATTCTAATTGTATTTTCTAAAAACAAATATCACTATTCTTAGGCAAAGAAGAATTAGTCTTTCTTGAGTCACTTAAAAAATAAAATCAGTTATAAAAATCACATTGACAGAATTGGACCAAAAGCTTGATGTGCCTGATTGCTGTTCAGAGTAATTATATTTTTCTTCTGTGGCACTTTTCATACCTCACTTTGTTAAGGAATTGTGAAAAACATGGAAATTTTATCTAAGTCATATGCAATCTGAAGATGACTGAGTTCTCCCCAGGTCTCACCCTGGTCATGTGGATTAGTAAAATGAGATTATATTCACCTGTTTTGTCCTATATGCTCTCTTTTCTTTTCAAGTGTTGACCTTTTTGTCCCTTTTTTCAGCAGTCCAGATTAAAGCTTTTCTTTGTCCCTCACACCACCCCACATGTTTAAGGTGTTATTTGAGACAAAGGATCTACCTTATCTCCTCTTCAAATCAATATTTGAACAGAAAGTTCCCCAAACTTAGTTAAATTCACATTTTATGTTTCAGACTGAGAGGTATCACTGTCATATTTTGGCAATTGCTGAGGAAGTTTTGCTCTCTTTTTTAAAAAATAAATATGATAAATAAGTGTATGAACAAGAGCGTTATGCTTTTGTCACTGTTGTATTACAATTTATGACTTTGAGTCCACTCATGCTCTTTTCCTTCCTTTTTGCTTAAATGTTATGACTAGCTGAAGAATTAGCTATAGAAATTTCCATGAATCCAGTTCTGCTATTTCATCTCTAAGAGGAATATAATAACAACTCATAATCTTGAGACTTTCTGTTCAACTGCATCACTTAATTACTCTTTCTTTTGTAGAGATTTTTATTTTTAGCTTAGCATATTTATAACTGTCACTTAGAACCTCATTTAAAAAACACTTTTATGTGTGAGAAGCAGTTAATAATGATTTTCTTATGGTTGTTTCTGCCTACAGAAAAGTATTTTTCTTTCACACTTCTCTTGACCAGTTTGTCAAAGCCATGTTGATATATGTTGTTCATTCTCCCTAAGAAACTCCAGAATATTCTGTTTCATCCCACTGAGTTACTTCTTTTATCTTGTATTCACTTTCCTTCAAGAACATAAAGGGAAGCTGAAATCAAATTATCTTCTTTGTTGATTACACTGAGACCATCACTCGGATCTTTATTTTTTTTTTTCACTGAATTCCATTCCTCATCATATCAAATTCAAGCTTCAAAGGTCTCTTTGTGCTTCCAACATCAACCACCACCATTTGTTCTTGCCTTTGTCCCATTTTAATATCTTCCCCATGGAATTAATAGGCCACACTTGGTGACACTTGGACACCATTCTCTTATCACAGAATCACAGAATGATCCAAGTTGGAAAAGACCTTTTGAGATCATCAAGTCCAACCTATGAGCTAGCACCTCCTCATGAACTAAACCATGGCACTGAGTGCCATGTCCACCCTTTTTTTAAACACATTCGGGGACAGTGACTTCACCATCTTCCTGAGCAGATGATTCCAGTGCCCAATCACTCTTCCATTGAAGAATTTTTTTCTGATGTCTCACCTAAACTTCCCCTGGCACAGCTTAAGACTCTCCTCCCCGGTTGCCTGGGAAAAGAGACTAACCCCCACCTGGCTACATCCATATTTTATGAGGTTTTAGAGAATGATAACGTCACCCCTGAGCCGCCTTTTTCCAGGATAAACAGCCCCTGCTCCCTCAGCCGTTCTTCACAGGGCTTGTGGTCAAAACCCTTCATCAGCCTGCCCTCCTACCCTTCAACAGATTGACACATGCTCCCAGCTTGCTGTCATCTACGAATTTACTGATCATGGGCTCAATCCTCTCATCCAAATCATCAATAAATATATTAAACAGGACTGGCCAAAGCACTGACCCCTGGGGGACCCCACTAATGACTGGCTGCCAGCTGGATGCAGCACCATTCACCACCACTCTCTGGGCCTGGCCATGCAGCCAGTTCCTAACCCAGCACAGAGTGCTCCTGTCCAAGCCATGGGCTGCCAGCTTTTCCAGGAGTATGCTGTGGGAAACAGTGTCAATGGCCTTGCTGAAGTCCAAATAGACAACATCCACAGCCTTCCCTGCATCCACCAGGTGGGTCTAGGAAAGACCTCTGTGAACCAGCAATTTCATACTCCTGAAACCATACGTTCATTTTGCTTTCTTTTAAATGAAGAAATCCTTGTAGAGACCATATCTCCACAGATTGTGGAGTGAAGCCTGTGAATGGATATTGCACTTGATCAAAATAGAAAACATCCCAGTCACACTTTGCTTCTCTTATTTGTGAAAGCTTGCCCCTCATGTGGGAATTAGTCTTTGTTCTCCTTGGAGAACAATAGGCTTGGGAAGAACTGATATGGTTGGTTTCAGTTGAAAGACTGTGTTATTAGCTGGCGAACTTTCAAAGTACAATATAATTTCTGGGTAGAACATCAAACATATTGCAAAATGCTTCTAAGTTAGGTTTAACTATTTTTTGTGGGTTTCTTCTGCTTTGATGGGCACCACATCCTTCTCTGGGAATTCTCGCGGCTGCAGTGAGCTGAAAGAGTTTCCTATGTACAGAATTTTAAGTATTTACCAGATATGACTGGTCTTGGAGTTATCCTACTGGATATTAAGCAGAGGGATTGTCCTGTTCTATGTTTATTGTACTTATTATTGGGGAAAATGTACATGCATTAATCAATCAGAAAAAAGAAAGAATTTTTGTTTCTATGAATTTATGAAAGATATACTTGTAATATTAACATGCAATGTCAAAGATATTAAAAAAAAGGCAAAGGCTTATTCTTTGCTTCCACAGATAAATGATCATTACTGAAGCAGGGTGTAAGTCTGGGGTTTGCAGAGAAAAAAGGAGAAATTACTGGCAAAAGAAAAAAAAGGAAAGAAAAGTGGAAAGAAAAAGTTCATGTACAGTAATAGAAGACAGAAACAGCTGGTCTTTCTTATGAAACAGGTTATATAATTTATTCTTGTTTTTACATCAAAGTAATAACACAAGTTTGGCAACATTGTCATCTTACACCAACGTATTGGTCTACCAGAAAATGAAAATATTCTAATGCTACTGGAAGCTCTTTTGACACTGCAATTATCTGGCTTGGCATCATGTGGAATATAAAGTCTGTTCATGTGGAGATTTTAAAGTTCTGAAGATTTTGGATGTGTGCAAAATTCTACATATTTCTGTGGAAAACCTTCTTAGCCAGTTCTTGCTTTCCCTAGCACTTAGTATTTCTTTATGTCACCAGGTTTCCTTGAAACAGAGCTGAGAAAATTCATGCAGCTTTGTTGCTCTCTTTATAGAGAAGTTGTAAAAGATTTTGTTTCCAAATATCTTCTTAAGGGTTTAATAATAATATTTGATAATGCAAAATATATTAAACAGAAGTTATGTGAACCCAGCTGTAAAGAATAAGCCAGAAGAACCGAGTTTGGAATTCAAGATACTGAGTTTTTCAGCATATGTTTCAACATCTCATAACTTATTACTTACAGAAAACTTCACCTCACTCTGTTCCCATCATATAAAGGGGGTTATAAAACGAAAATATATAAATCATGTATCTTTCAAGTTGTCACAGAGGTAAACCTTCAAACATCTGTGCATTTATTGTTTGACTTGCAGTTTCAAAGCAAATCACTTCATGAAACTTACTCAGCATTGCATTTCTTTTATTCCTATGTGCATAAGTACATATAAATTTTTTACAAAATCTTTTTTTTCTTTTTTTTTCTTTTTTTTTTTTTTTGCAGTAAGCTGTTCTCTAAGTAAAGCTGCAAAGGGGCTTTCTATTGATTATCTGAATCATGAATCAAGAAAAGAAAGAGGTAACTAAATAAGGAAAATAATCCTACTCATTACTGAGCAAGCACATTGACTCATTACTTTGAATTTTTAGAGCACATATCTTTCCTTTTTCATAACTGCCAATACTTTGTCAATAAAGTTACACACCAAAAAGTAAAGACAATACCCAGAAGTAATAGCTATTGGAGAAAAACTGCTGGAAGCAATTTGCAAAGAAATGTGAAGTAGCTCAAAGGAAAAAATAGAGTCATGACTATTTGCATTCTATTAGGGGAAAAAAGAGTATACTCTTTAGCTGTGAGCAGCACAACTTAAATTTTACTTACTCTCATGAGATACTTGAGAAAATGTTTAAAATTGAAATTGCCTGTACAAATTATTCTGCACATCCTTTAAAGAATAAAAGTTTAATAATAGCACTAGGTCAAATCTTTTTTATTCTTCATTTTGGAAATTCTTTAGTTTTTTTTTCTTATTCAACAAGTATGACAATCCTAAATCTCATGTATAATAATGAAACAATGAAGCTAAAAAACAGAAAAGAATCATAATTGACTTTTTCTGCTAAATATTTATTGTGGATTTCTGTGTGACAAAAAATAGCTGAAAATGATACACCTTAAAAATAATAATAAATATGTATTTTCTAACAAGAAAGAAAACTAAAATTTCTGAGCATTTCTACTGAATTTTTGGATAACAATATAACTGAAAACAACTCAGAAAATAGGATAGTGACTCTACTGTTGGATACTTTCCTTATTTTGCAACATTTATTATGATATTTCTTCTTCTATTTTATGCATTCAATTCTCTTAACTTTTGCCTGTTCTTGGAGTGTTTTAAAATTTAATCACTTTTCAGGTGGTCAGTTCTTTTAACCCTGAGCCAGGTGTAGTCAAAGATAACAGTAAGGAAGAATGACTATGGAAATTGGGATTTCTACCCTTTCAGGTGAGGTAGATTGTGCTTACACATTGCAAAAATCTTAGTGATCACCAGCACGTGACCTGCTCCTGGGTTGTGGATGCTTGTGATTGTTTGGTGTATGTTTCTCATGTTCTCCTGTACAAGCCCATGTTGTTTTTTCTCTTGAGGCAGCCTATATCTGTATATAGGCAGTTTGGTATGGTGTTCCTTGAGCTACTTTTCTGACAACAATATTTCCTTTTATTTCAATCTCAAATACACTGCATAGGTTCTGTGAAGATATTAGCATATTGGCCCATGACATATTTATCGAGTACATTATCTCTTCAAAAATGCCATCAGCAAAGCTGACTCCCATATCACCTAGAACAAGGCATTTCTCTTTAAAGCTGTCTAGTTGTAGGGTGTCTTTGCTCCACATGATGCAATTCTCATATCCATGTAATAATATTGTAAGCACATATATTTTATGCATTTAGAAAAGTATATAAATACAGGTCACATTCCTCATTGGCTTTGTTTCTGACTCATAAACTGGAAAAAACCCCTATCCCTTATCCTTACTTACACCTAATATTCTTTACTGCAAAATCCCACATCACCTAGCTTATTATTTCTCTGATTTATGTTAGAGCAGTTGAATACAAAGCAAATAACTGGTTGAAATACTCCATCTCTTTTGTGGTCTTAGGTTGTTCACCAATCTCTTCATTCAGTTGGTATAGGATCATTATTTTTGTGGTGGATTAAAACCAACGTAGTGATAAAGACAATACATTATTGCATAATTTGTGATGAGGAAAGAAATCTATACCCTCTGCCAATTGAATGTGTCCTTGCTTTATGGAGGTGAATGACTCTTGTCTTTATATTTGTAGCAAAAGTTCAATTTTGTCTTTGATAGAACACTGTCATATGTACTGTACAGCTTACACAAGTAGGTCATTAACTTAATGTACAGCAAATTTTTTGCTGGCAGCTATTGATTTTTAAAGCATGCTATAACAGCTTATACCAGCACAAGATAATTTTGGGCTGAAAATAATCTGAGAGTGATGGACTTCCACTGCATACTGAAGTTTCATACTGGTGATAGTTGGGAAGAATAAATGAAAATGAGATTTTTTAACAAAAAATAAGCATTGTTCTGTTACTAATATTTTCATTTGTTACATTAACTTTATCTGAAGTGCAAAAATTGTAATTTTTAAAATGTGCAGCTAATATCTAATGTGAAGTTTTTCCAGCATGAATGGTTAGGTTTTGTCTGTGGATTTTTTTTGTTTTTTCTCTCCCTTTCTAGCAAAATTATGTGATGTTTAAATATCTTATGACTATAAAATTGTATGGTCCTGCCCTCCTTTTTTTTTTTTAATCATAGACTGGATTGTTTCAAAGAGTATGCTTCCTAGAGATTTGTATAATCCATCTTTAAATGATGCAAACAAGAGGAAGTTTTAGCAATTTTCAAGTACTTAATTGTGTTTAATAAGGAATGCTTCCTGATGTTCCTCCACATCTTGATCTCAATCCATTTAAAAGTGTACCTTATGCCAAAGAGTTCATAGTTTTATTTAGTTTATCTTTTCACTCTTCAGGCAAAAATGTATTTAGTATTAATTTTTTCCTTAAGAAGGCACTTTGTATCAAGCCCAATGTTAATAGATCAGTAAAGTTTCTGGCAATGGGTAGGTATTCAAACTTTTGCCAGCAATCATCCAAATTTTAAAGCTTGCTTTGTCCTTACTCTCTTAGGCTGTCAGATTAAAAATCACTGGAACTAAAGTCAGCTAAAGTCAGTTTTTAAAAGGGGTGAAGTTGCCTCCAAAGACTGCAAATTAGAGCATTCAGGCCAATACAGACTTCAATTACGGCATCTGTTGAAGGATAAATATTTAATCCTAGTAACTGTGTCAGATAGGAGTTCAGATAGGGTCTCTGAACTCCACTCAATGGGTTTATGACTCAAAAGGCCCACAAACAAACAAACAAACAAAAAACTCCAAACAAACAACCTAAGAAGAACATTTTGAATTCCAGAAAGTGTATTCTTTTCTTGAATTATGTAATCCAGTCTCAAGCAGGTCACATAAAGAGTTATGTTTTCCAAAGGCTTGCTTCTATCTTTTTAATTTGAATGTCCTCTGTTGTTAAAATTAAGAGATCTAATGAATTCTGCTTGTTTCAGAATGCTTTTTCTATTCATGAGTCATACAGTCTTACACTTGATATTTGAAACTTTTGAGACCAAAGAAATAAATTGAACTCCATAACAAAAAGTTGCAAAAACTATCAATGAGTCAACAATGCAAGTGTGGTATTATTAGTAGGGCCTGTTCTACCTCATCTGTAGGCTTTTGTAACAGCTGCACTTTTGCAGAAGAAGGAAATGTTTTGACAATTAGGGTAAGCAAATTGCAAAAGGAAATATGGTACTAAGTTACCAACGTGGTTCCTAAATAAAACATGCCATTTCTAATGAAGTCCTAATGCTGTTCAGCCTTCCATTAGCAAAGATCTCTGGATAGCCATAGGCAAGCATCAAATATACAGTAGTTTATAATGGTAATTCATACAGTGATAAAGCAAAAACATAACTGTGCACTGAAAAAAGACAGAAACTGAAATTTGCCTCTAGGCAAAGAGTTGTTTTCCATAAACAAATTAACGTGCAGACTTTACTTCATTGAAGTATGGAGCATTTAGTTATTTATTTCTTTTCTTGCCTTTTCAATATGATTTAGAATCAGATACTGGTCTGTCTTGTGCAAATAGTCAGGAATGTGAGTAATAAACCTTAATGTATGCTGAAGTATTAATGACTTCTGCAGTGCAAGAAATATTTCTCATGTTCAGAAGGAAAACAAACTGATGTGAATATACTGCATATACTGCAGGAAGGCAAATCTGTTATATTATTTACAATAGTTGTGGTTGCAAGTATCCTGCTAATAATGGCCTGTGTAAACTATACAACATTTAAAGAAGTTCTTTACACTAAAAGAAACTAGTTAAATGGATGCTTTTATGTGTGGTTTTCTTGTTATTTGAATAAGTGAGGTTTTGACTCTTTTGTTATTGGTTTGTAGGTTGGTTTTTATTTTTATTTCACTTTTATTTTTCTTTATTAATTTCTGACCAAAAAAGTGAGAAGTGTTTGGAGATTTCAGTTGTTCTTTGAACAACTCCTAGAGTAGCTATTTGGTTCATTTCTAAATAAAGGCATTCAAATTTTGTCCTGGATTTCCCAGTCTACTTTCTGTAATGTTAATATATGCTATAGGTTTTAAAAATACAAACCTGTCATACAGTGCCTTATGAATAACCCACAGACATGAATAAGCAGTTTAAAAGAGAAGACTGTTCAGTCTGCTGACAATTAAATTTCAGACCATTCACTGAAATTGAAAACTGACATAAAATTGTAAGGGGGAAGTAAACAAAACTTGTCTGAAATAATGAATTCTAGGCCAATGAGTTACCAAACAGCTACATTACAACATATGCCATGTATAGAAATTTTACAATCATGATGTGAAAGCATCAATAATATAATATAATATAATATTATTTCCAGTTACTTAGTTATAAAGCTTAGGGTTTTAAAGCCTTCAAAACTTGAATGAAAATTTTGTACTTAACCCATGCATCTCATATTTAACACATCAGGAAATTTAATTACTTTAATTCTAAGAATACACTTGTCCCAATATACATCTGCTTTTAAAAAAAAGATAACTTACTATTTTTCTATCTGAAAATTCATCCATTCTTTGCTTCAGCACTCACTGCCTGCAGTCTTTTGAATGAACAGTTGTTTATGACTATCTTGAATTATTAATGTACTTTCTTGATCAGTATGTCAAAGTTTCTAGTGGTGGGACACAACTTTTATGTAAACACTAACCATGTTTTCTTCTGAAGACACGTTTTATATGCAAACTGTAAAAATACTTTATTCAGCTTCACAATCATAGAAGAGTAATGGAGGTCTTATATTATCAGAATGAAATTGAGACGCCTGTTGATGATCAATAAGTAAAAGGAGTAGAACCCCAGAAATGTTTCAAAATTAAAAAATACATCATGAACAAGCAGAGAATAATACTTTACATCTGATTTCACTTTTAGAAGTCTTCAACTGATGAATAAGTTCTCATACACTTAATTTGTTGGTAAGCTTGTTGTTAGTCAGCTTTCTATGATTTTTCTGCAGGTTTATGGCTGAATTTTCTGTCAGAGTGATGAATTGAATCTGGGCATTTCTTTTGTAAAACTGAGTCTTCCATGGATAGAGATCAAAGGAAGGAGGGTTGCAGCTGGTGGGAAAAAAAAAAGATGCACTGACAAATGCATTAAAGTTTCTTGCTTTGAGATGAATGGGAATGCAGGATGAGTGCTCTTTGATATAGTTGTGGCTCTGCTAGGCAATGACTTTTAACTTCCTATCCTGTTCTTCACCACTCCTTAAACTGACATTTCTACCATGGACAATCTCACCTCTCTGATCTCACACTTCTGTTGGGACAGTTGTAGGGCTCATTATATGCAAACTTGTAAGATTACTAAAGAGAAAAGATGATTGTAATTTCTTGTCTATTCTCTTCCCATAGCAACAATGAACGAATTCTAGCGGCTAGTAAAGATACAGGATGGATGTGCCTAAAATATTCAGATCTAAGTGGTAAAATCTATTGAGCTTTTGGGACTTAAGATTACTTCAACCTGAATATTTTAGGGACAAATTATACTTGGCAGAAAGTATTACAACTATAGTGCTCGTAGATACTGAATCTTTGGGAAAGAAATCGTGCCACCAAAATTATATTTTTAAAGACTTTTGTGTTTATCAAATAACATGAATAGGAAGGACTTCCTGATTTGGAATTGCTCAATGGATCACAGCTGGGATTTTCAGCTGAGCTTGAACAAACTCTTGTTCAGCAACAAGAGTTTGAATATTAGAAATAAAAGCTTGTATTTCCAGAGAGCTGTTTTGTCAATCACATTGGAAAAGTAATTGATGAACATAAGGAGGAAAATTGTGCTAATAACAGAACTTTGGAAAAAACCTCATGTTACAAACATATTGCAAAAATATGCTTTGTTAGGCCATTTGTATGAACAGAGAGTGATTAATAGCTTCAAAGGAACTGCAATGAAGCTACTTGAAGTATTGAGTCCTTCTCCTGTAAAGACTTTTCATCTTGCTTTCTGAGCAGTTTCTGGGCAGCACTCATCTGAGATCAGCATTTCAATGCTCTTTGATTCATTATCTTCTATTTCCTCTAGTACAATCTATTTCAGCATTTACTGATTATTATGTAGTTACCTTTTCAATCATATATGAATCACTGGTTTTACCTGAACTTTTATCTGGACATAAATTTATTAAAATGCAATTAGTGTGTATGAGATGTGTTTCTACAGGCATGAGGTTTAGGCCTCTCCGTTCTTCAGGAGAACTGTTTGTGGCCTTATCATACCCCCAAGTAAGAATATTCAGGTATTATGTAACAAAGAAATCAGCAGGATTTTATTTAAATCCCCATGGATCACAAAATTTTGGTAGTATCAAAGTCTCCCTAGAAAATTATGGTTCAGATTAATTAATGAGAATATGTAAATAATTATAGTTGGATTTTGTTTATTTTTTAAATAAGATATTAAGATAGGGGATAGAATTTCATATTTTTCTAATAACTTGAGGTTTCAACTTGAATCTTCATGTGGAATTAATCAAAACAGCTTTAGCAGCACTTACACATTTCCCCTTTTAGTAACTGTTTCATATTAAGCCTGAAGGAAGCTGGGGATGATTTTTCCTGTAATTTATGATATTTGTGTCTATTTGCAACAGTTGTAAAAATACTGTGTAAACAGAAACATCATAAAACACTCATTAAAAAAGTCTTCTAAAGCCAGAAAAAGAACAGATTTTCCGTGGCAGTAAATGATACAAACATGAATTACCCCCCAGATATGACAGCATTCAACTTTGTAGCCTTTTTAATATTGTTATTGTATCAAAATAAAAAAAGAAAGTAAAAGCTATATAGGAGGAAATTTGATGTCATGATAATTCCTGATTTTGGGGAAGAGAGGTTTAAAATTAAGGGACCTAATCTGTGGTGGAGTTTATGCAAAGGGATGATTTCGCCAGCCATGTTACTTCTCACAACTGAGGAGTGTTTTCGTAACAAGCAGACAGTGACCTACTCAAAAAGGAAAACACTGTTTCAAAGGAACCTCTGAAAAACTTTTATCAATAGTTCTTCCACTGCCATAGTCAAAAATTTCCATTTATAACACTGCAACAGGTATTGGGAAGTAATAGTCTAAGAATAAAGCTTTATCCATAATTACTCTTTTTTAAAAATGACCTCTTTGTATTCTCTCAGAAGGACAAGAGCAAAGTTTAATTCCACAAGCACTAATAAAATGTAATCAAATTATCTGACTCGAAAAAGAGAGAGAGTGACAGGAAAGTGTGGGCCTGATATTTCTGGGTCTTAGAGATTTTAATCTGCTAGCAGCTGCTAACTTTTTTCCCCAAGGGAAAATTCCTCAAGAAAGCTTCTTCTCAAAACAATCTTGGCAAACAACTATCCTTTCTCAAAACAGTCTTTCTCCAGTTGGTGTTTTGCTGTTTCTCTAGTTTAACCAAGGGGATTAGAGAAATGTTGTTCCTGTTCACCAATCATGTTAAATCTGTATTGGAACACCTTATAAAAGGTAGTAAGAATTAGACAATAAGCCCTTTTTTCTATGCTCTTTGCCTTCTGAAATATTTGGAGTCTCTCATCTTTCTTTCGTGTCCTACAACAGCAAGAAAGGAGCAAGAAAAAAGAAAAAAAAAAAACCTGCCTAACATAGTCTAGATGATAGCAAAGGAACATTATGGAATAGGTAGAAGAGACTGAGGAATAAACACATTCCTTGATTTAAATAATGAAAAATAAGAGGATTTGGAAACTTCAGAAAGTGTACAATGAGTCACCTCCTGAGCTTGTTGCAAACATATTATTGGATTTCTTGAATTACTCTGAATATTTGGTGTCTCGTGAAAGATAACTGAATGTTAAGGTTATTTTTATTTACCTAGCCATTCTTGGAATATTTTTTTATTGAAAAAGCTCATTCTCGTCCTGTGCAGAGCCCCTGATAAAATCAAATCTCTGGACTGACCTGATAAGGGTTTCTCAACAAAGGGATCTGAATATGGCTTTGTAGCAGCTCCAGCGTAAAGATGTTGAAAACAGAAATTACTGTTTTCTTAACCAGTTTGCGAATCGGTTTTATTCCTTTATTCAGCTTTGGCAGAAATAATATAGTTCTGTTGACAGAGTTCAGGTTTTTATATTCAGACATATTTCTATTTTTCTAAGTAATTTTGGTCACTGCTTACCTATTAAATCCCTGTACTCATGTACAGTTTGGGCCTCCATCACATGAATGTATTTTTTTCTGTGTTTGAGTTGTTCTCATTGTAATGTTGGCTGTTTCCTGCCATCTCATTTCTCTTTTTCTATTAGTATGAATGTCATATTTTTATTGAATGACCTTTTCTTAATCTATTCCTACATCTCTGGTGAAATTTAACAAGCAGTGACTATTTTGTGTTTGAAAGATAGACTTGAAATTTACACTAAGGAGAATAAAATTGCTTTAATTTTTTATATATTTTTTCTTAAGCAACTTTACAAATCTACTTTGTACATAGAGGGCAGAATAATGGAGAATATGGAGTAACAGCATACTTATTTTTTTCTTAAAATGACATATTTCAATTAAGAAAAGTATATTTTTAAAAAATATTGTAGCAAGTTGAGAAAAAAGTTAGTGTCATTTTGAGAGTTACAATACCTATACCTGAGGACAACTTTTGTTTTTGCAGGTAGTTCTAACTTTTATTTTTTAATATCCATTTGAGTCACTGAAATGCCTTATGTTGTTTATAATCACAGATTTGTGGTCTTGCAAGATAAAGGGGATTCACAGTTCCATGGTTAGAATCAGGGTTTCAAAGACCTGGAATTAGTTTCCATATTTCTAGAGACAGAATGTTTCAAGAGTTTAGGACATTGGACCATTACAGTGAAGCAAATAATAGATTTGTACGAGCTTTGTCACAGCAGAATAGCTTTCCTTCATTAATATTACATTATTCAAATGTAAAATTTCCTTGTTTTAACTTTAAGTGTTGGACGGGGAAACATGGATTACTTGGAGACCTTTCATACCTATGTGTCTGAGAATTGCTCAGAAAAAAGGCCATTCCTTTCCAGCACTTCTTGTGAACAATACTGAAAAAGGCTTATGACCCTCTGTCAAACTCCTGCAAAACATGCTCAAGCCACAGGAATTTGCAGGCTACCAAACAGAAAAGAAATTCAATATAGACACCAAAAAATTGATTCAGCAGCCACTGTCATAACCAGAAATTTTCCCTGGTTGCACTTTTGTTGCACTTGCACATTGGTACCATATTTGTAAGCCTGATAGACTGTTTTTTATATACAGCGTCAATACTTATAAGCCTGTCACCCTTTGAGGTGTAGATTTATAAGACTAAATCTCAGGAGAAGTGTAACGAAAGTATTTCACACCAGAAATGTACCTAGCTGGAGTTACTACCAGTTCTCTACCCTCACTCTGAAAAAATACATTGCAAAACCCTCAGAGTGAGCAATTATAGACATGTCCTCCTAAGACCTATTAAATAACATTTGAATTATGAACAGAAATTTGAGTATAATTTTTTCATTTTTTTTACATTATGCAGTTCTGCTATTTTTTGTAAGTGTTTTCATTATCCCATGTGATATCTAAATCTTGTTATAATCCTCAGTTTCAGTATGGTTAGCAGCCTAATCATGCACTATTTAAAGAATTATTTTCTGACCTTTTGGCTTCATTCAGGGCTACTTATGAACATACATTCACAGGAAACATTTACATACACTATATTTTTATTTTTTAATTATTCAAATTACAAAGATAAACCTAGTAGAATTTAATCAAAATTAATTTTCAAGGCTTGTACTTTAAAAATGGTTAAAATAATTATAAATTTTATTCATCTGCAGAAAGGGAGAGGAACATTTTAGGGAGAGTGGGAGACTTGGATTAGAAAAAAGAATATATATACATATAAAATATATATAAATATGAACTATATATTTTATATATGCATTAAATTTTTCTGGACTTACTCATCAAAACAAAACCAAACCAAGCAATTGGAAAGCACACTGGATTTGGTCCAAATTCTCATTTTCAGACTTGACTTCTTTGTTCAGACATTAGTTGTGCTGAGTATTTACATTGAACAATATAAACTAATTTATGTCACTTACATCATTACCTAACATGCTGTTAATCATCTTGCATGCTGTGAAATGTTCTAATGTGTCACAGCTTTCCCCTGCTTTGGAAAATCATTGATTCATTGCTTACACTTTTCCTTTAAGGAACTGAGATGGATGCTCTCAAGATGCTGTCAATATATCTAATGGGACTCTAACTCACAGAAGAACACAAACATACTGTACACAGATGCTTCACACTCTTTTTGTGTTGAATTAACTTTAACGTCATTTTATTTCTCTCAGTAAGAATTGCTATAACAAATTGATTGGAACATTTTTTTCACACTGATTTCAAATGTAATGAAGAACATCACAATGACAACATGAAATTTGTTGGTTGCATGGTGCAAAAAACTGTTTCAAGGAATAACACAATGACAATCCTCTCTGATGTATTAAAAGGTGTAAATAATAGTTGGAAGCAAAGATTTATGTCCTGTGGTATTTTATTAGCTGTGAGTGTTGTTTATGTTTTTTCCTTCTGAAATACAGTTTTTGGAGAAATTACCAGAGAATAATTTAATGGTTTGGGTAGGACTTCAAAAACACCTAGTTCCATGACCCTTGTTGTGGGCAAAACCACTTTCCAATGCAGCAGGTTGCTCAGAGCCCTATCTAACCTGTTCTTGAACACCTCCAGGGATGAGGTATTGGGCTATCCACAGCTTCTCTGGGACCTGTTACAGTGCCTCACCACCATCAACATAAAGAATTTTTTTCTAGTATCTAATCTAAAATGATCCTCTTTCAGTTTGAAGCTCTTTGCCCCTTGACCTGACAGACTATAAAGTTCCTCTTCAACTTTCCTGTTGCCCTCTTCAGGTACAAGGTCTTCCTGGGGCCTCCCATTCTCCAGGCTGAAGAACTCCAGATCTTCTGCCAGTCTTTAAAGGAGAGGTGTCCTCTGATTATTTTTGTGACCTTTCTCTGGACTTGCCCCAACAGGTTCTCATCCTTATCTTGGGCATCCTAGAGTTGGGCACAGCACTCTGAGTGGGATCTCAGAAGGGCAGAGTCCGGGGGACAGAACCACATCCCTTGACCTGCAGGTCACACTGCTTTGGATGCAGTCCAGGGCGTGCTTGGCTTTAGGTGAGAAGAGTGGACTCTGGAACTGTGAACTATGACTAGATTCAGTGACTTAGTCAGTGATATCTATTTCATGCACATTTTCTCTTGATTTTTTTTATACTTCTATGCAGATTTCAGACTTCGGATTGATGGGGGCACTAGGTAGATATCAGTGCAAAATCATTCCACAAAAAATCTGTGAATAAAGTTTTTTAATACTAAAGATATTTCTATTATTTATTGAAATTACAATTATAATATTAATAGTTTAAACAAAGACATGTCTTTGTATATGCTAATGTATTCATCTGACCCACTATACAATACTGATGCCAATGCAATCTTCCACTGAATTTATTTGTAATCTTATGAATTATCAAAATTTCAGTTTTAAAAAGTAAAAAATTTATGATTGTATAAAAATTTCACCTACTGGTAAATGTATTTCTGTAAAGCTGAAATTTTGAGATCCTACCTTGAAAAATGAAATATTTGGTTACAAGGAAGAAAGTAAACAGAAGATAACAGTAGGAAGGAAGGAAACAGTGCAGAAAGAAGGAATAAACACTGCTGTCACAGCAAACAAGCAAGGAAAGCCAGATGATGCTTTTTGATTTAGACATAACTAACTGTATTTATGGATCAATAAATATCACAAGTCAATTTTTGAAAGAGTGTGGAATGTTTGTAGGATTTTTCCCTCATTTCAGCTTGTGATAAGTGGCTCTGGTTATGTTACTTTTTCTATTTTTCATGTAGAAACTGCATACCAGTTGTAGTTCTGCCATATGTCACATAATCTATCCAAAAGTTTGATTACTTTCATTAATAAATGAAGTAATTATCCTTTATAGGCTTCTACCAGCCCCTTAAAAATCTCATCTAGAATTTTGTTTAGTTATTGAATAATGAATTAACTTCTTAGATATCATAAGTGTTACACAGTTGCATGAATTAAAATGAAGTCCTTACAGATTGAAAATAAAAAAAAAAAGTATTTTCATACTAAGCAGCTAGCTCTGTATAGTAGTCTCTAAAAATTTTAAAAAAATGTTTTCATGTTTTTCTTGATGTTTTATTCTTGTAAAGCACCAAGCATTCCTAATGGCAAAATTAAAGGAATGGATTAGCAAGGATGGAATTCAAAAAATATAATCTATCTGGAAAGAGAGAAAGATCTTATTTTACAAACCCTACATGACTTTCCCTGTGTTCATGATGAAATATTTCAGAAGAGTCTCTGCCATACATGGCTGCAACACTCTGGCAGAGGTCTTCACACTATTGAGTAGAACAGGACAATTTCTCTTCTTGTTCTTTATCCTCCCAATAAATTCCAAAAAGATGCTTTTCCCATTACACTGCTGTTCTCTGCTTGGCCCTTCTCCACTGCAATATACATGTTTTTGTCTGGCTCTTCAAGTATTCTGTTTTGTATTTATTCATCTCATTCTCCTGGGTGGTGTTCTTTGTATTTCTATTTATTGAAGTTCTTTTGGTTAATTTTTGTTCACTTCTGCAATTATCAGAATCGGTTTGAGTTCTAATCCCATTGCTCAACATGTTTGCAAAGGTTTTTTACAATGATTTGAAAAGCATGTAGATTAATTTTTAGTTTAACTTTCCAAGTTGCTGTAATATTTCTGTTAATATGAATTAATTAAATACATGAATCAAAACTTAAGGCATTAGCTTATCTGGTTTTAGCTTTTACAAAAAGCTACATGAATTTCTAAATAAAAAGTGAATATTTCAGAGTGCTACACAGAAATGAAAAGAGGAAAAAGTCACTTTCATAAAAAGAAATGTCAATTTTTCTAGCACTAAGAATTTGTTTCTTAGTTTTCAGCTATATCTTGAGTATTGGAGGGGTTTTTTTGCATTTACTGTAATTTTGCTTTTTCATTTTTTGTAAGTGCTGGTAAACATTATTTCACAGAATTATGACTACTGACATGCAAACACAGCACCTCTTTATATACATGCACACACTGCCTTGTGTACTACCTGCAACAGAAACGTTTGAAAAATTATGATTTTTCAATCATAATGATTATTTACAGAAATCTTGAATCATTTCAGACTGTTCTGCTTAATTTTCAGGTTATTTTCATATAGAAAAAATTACATAATCCATTTAATATAAAGCTAAGATTATTTTTCTATTTCTTTATCCACTGTACATATCAAACTAAATCTCAAATCCTTTTCTGTTTTGTTGCACTGGAGAACTGAGTGATTGTAAAAACTCTGGCTCAAAGGGACCTCTGAGATCTTATGCAAACAAGTTTCATTTGCCCATCACAACAGATTAGTTCCTTGAAGTGCCTCCCAGTTGAAGGCCAATGATTTCCTTCGAGTTGCATTGCTCAGCATTTTCAAGTAAAAGCCTGCCATATGGGCTGCAATAGACAGCTTAAATAGTGAACTTCTGGTATCTTATTCTGACTGCAGAGGAGTAGGGAGGAGCTGAGCAGCAGAGTCCTGGCAGATCTGAGGGCATGGCAACCTTGGCAGGAGGCAGCAACACACAGCTGGCAGTGGGTGAGAGAGTAACGTCTTCCCTTGACACAGCTGCCTCTGAGAAATGATGTATGAACAAGCCATAAATCATTCTTGCTGCAGAGGAATATTTAGTAAATACCTTTCAAGGTCTTTATTGCTTCCCCTCCCTAAGAATTGCACAAGTAAATTGCTGTAACAGAGTTTAAGTGTGAGGGAAATCCTGTTCAAGTATTTAGAAATATGTAAACAGTTTTTCACCCAAGCAAATATTTCCACTGGAGGGATTGATTTTAAATAAGCATCTACTACTCTCTTACAACCTGTATACCTGCATATATTTATTTTCTACATCATTTTTATTTCAGCTATGAAACCATAAAAAAATTCCAAACCTGACACCTCTTGGCACCTTGGGATATTTTGAGATACATCAAGGTAGCTATTTTGAATAGGACACTGTACTGTGTACCCTGTAAAAAAGACTGAAGGCCTTCAAAAGCACCAGTAAGATCATCAGTATCATTACACCCACAAGGTAGTCTCAGGGCACTTGAAACTTTACATTATTAGTAGTAGCAATACTTTATGAAAATTATGGCCAAAGCATTGGACCCAGAGACCATTTCTTCTGTAGATATCTTTGTTCCAAAACACATGCAAGAAGAAGGAAATCTGTTGCTTCTGTATACTTTCCTGCACATATTCCTTAGGTACCAAAGTGAATGGAATCTGTAGAAGAGAAAACAATGGTCATGAAAGAAGGATTGAGAAAAACCAAACGCAGTCTAACAGGAATGCATGAGAACCAGGAAATCAGCTGGAAATCTCCCTCCATAAAAAAAATTTCATTTCACAGTTCCTCCTGGATTTTTCAACTCAATTAGTCCACAGAAATGAAGATCTTAAAGAGGGTATCCTTAGTTCTCAATTACTAAGATTGGCTTTGTTGTTTTACAAGCTTTACCATTAAAACACAAGGTAATTTAGCATGGATACAAACTAAAAGTTAATTCCTTGATAGAACAGGGAATTGGACATCTGGGAGTAGGAGCTGTTTGATGATAAGACATGGGTGCATCTTAGCATCCTGGACTGTAGGATTGCCTGTGTCTGCTGTATACATTCTGCAATTGTTAGCTAAATGTAGACACCTACAGTTTGTCACTGTAAGTGGGTAGAGACAGTAGAACAGACATTTGCATGATGAATGCTACAGAGACATTTTACCCTAAAAGAGATTTAAACACCTAGACTATGAAAAAAACACTCATCTTTTTCATTTCTTCACTGCAATGAGCTTGTCTTTTCATTTTCACTGCATTTCCATTTTCAGTCCAGCACTTCTATTTTCTGTGGGAAGGTTCTGTAAAATCTAAGGTAGATAGACATCTTCTGAACACAGTTTGAAGAAATAAAGAAAAAAGTAAAGAGTATGTAAGTTGTATGATCTTCCTACTGACAGTTTCTTTAATATTCATATCTCTTACAGGAGATCTGTTCTGTGCTTCATCTACACTCTTATGGTGAATGATAATTACTGTTTAACATGCCAAATGTTCTTGCTTTTGCTATGTGCCTTTGGAATATTGAAGAAATACAAAGTCATGGCGAAAATTCTGAAAAAGATTAATAATATGCAAAGTGTGTCAGATTATATACAGATTATGTAGGGCTGATAGAGTAAATAGTTGGGGAAAAGTATTATTTGGTAATTCATGTATTCTATTTGTCTCTCCACAATAATGAATCCCAGTATTTCTGTATCTATGTAAAGCAAATACATAAAAATTGAAAGTGTAGGGTAAAGTTTTGATTGTCTAAAAGGGAACTCAATATTCTGGCAATTGTAATAAATGCTAACCCTGGACACTGCTTAAGTGTGTTTCTGGGAGTTGTTTCAGATTTTATTTTTCTCTTAAAATTTTAATTTCATGTCTTTTTCTCTTAAAAATTAATTTAGTGCCTTTTTTATCACCCCCAAATTCAATCTGTAAATGCACTTTCCCCTAAAATTTGCTTCTGCCACATAAGATGTTGAAACAAATTACTCTAAATATTTTCAGGGGATGTCTGAGAGAATTTCTAGTGCTTTAGTGGAGGGATGGTTTTTGGACTGTCTTTCTACAGTACCAAGGAGATCTTTGAAAGATTTAGTTTAGATGAAACACCTGAAATTAACATGATACTGCTTTCTATTTTAATTTTGGGGGTTTACACATTTTTTCTTCAAGGCAAAAGATGATACATTAATTGACACCTGTGAAAAAAAAGTATCTTTATGTTTCTGTAGAGAGGGTTCCCTAAACAGGAGTGTGGTGGGGATATTGCCATGAAATCAGATTGAGGTGATGGATATTATATATACAAATGCCTACAGGAAAGGTCAGAGCAATATTCATGCAGCTAGATTTATTCTACAGTTTATCACCAATAAAACTATTATAGGAATATTGGTTTGACAGATTTTTTTTAGGTAATTGGATCAATTATGCAAATAAGTGTCTTATTAACCACAGAACATAACTAGATTTGGTAATACAAAAAGATGCAGATATGGAATTAAATCTTATCACATGGTTTTAAAGGGAAAGTTTGGCCAAAACATAAAGCTCCAAGGTATGAAAAAGGGAGCCAGTTCATGGTCCATATGGAGTTCTGTTTAATCTGGGCAGACAGAAACCTTGGAAATAAAAATGATATATGAGCATAAAAGAGGAAATAGGGTAATTCAAGCAACAAAACCCTGTCATTTTCATATAACTTCAAAAGACAATATCTGAATCAAAAGCTGTCTTAGTGAATATTTATAGGATGGCTTAAGGATATTTCCACATAGTTTCTGCAACAAATAAAAAGAAAAACTTTGAACACATCATAGCGCTTTGTGATTATGGTTGATTAAAGGCATACCATTATTTACTGTGTTTTACCTAATTTCCTAGTGCCCCTTCATTCACTCCTGTGCCCTCTGTATTTCTGTTTATTCCCATTCTCTCTTGTATTGTGGGCTGTGAGATTCCTGTCTTTCATTGTGAAGGACTTCTGTGATCCACATTAAACAATTACTTGTGCTTTTCTTTCACATCCTTTTTGATGTTCTACATTTTCAGGCTGCCTCTGTCACTTCTCTCACCACATTATTAACTCCCAAGCAACTATTTTCTCTAGCACTGTTGTCTGGTCTCTAGAGTTTGGAGTAGGGATTTCAGTTAATGCATTATAAAGCCCTGATTGCACTATTGTGGATGTACTGTTTTCAGCTGAACTACAGAGATTTATGCCAGCCCAGAGAGAGGTCATTGTGTATCTGAAATAACCTAGGTTTATTGAATTAAACCTATCTACAAAGGAAAGAATTACTCCAATCCTGGTTTGAAACCTGCAAAGCTTTGTAGAATCACTTGACAAGAAAGATTACAAAAGTATTTGAAAGTTCATGTCTGTGGATCACGTTACAGGATTCAAAAGATACTTACATTAAATTTTAAGTAGTGTAGAAATAAACATTTTAAAATAAAGAGTAACAGAGTGAGATGCCTTTTTCAGAGAGGAAAAATAACATTTTGTCTTCTCAACCTATGCACATCTCTTCATATCTTTAGGCAATGATCTCCCATTGCAATTTATGATCCAAACTAAAATTTGTTATAAAATGTGACTAGCTGAGTCCAGTCAGGTTTTCCAGTTGTTAAACATTTTCTCTTATTGATGGATCATGATCTTGATTAAAAGATGGAAAAAATCATGTCATACCTGCTCTGAAGAAAGGTATAAATTCATTTATCCAGTGCATGAACAGAGATTCACAAATGCCTAAATTGCTGATAAGACATTTACATTAAATATATTAATTATTTAAGAATTCTTTCTTGCCTTTTGTTTACTTTTTCTTAACATTTCCTCATTGCACGGATAAATGGTGGGGGTTTTTTGCCTGTTTCTGTGCTCTTTAACAGACGCAAAAACAGCTATTACAATATAAGACTATTTTTTCAAATTAGAAAGATAAATACACAACATCTATCAATCTCAGGCTATGACATTTTCAGAGTACAATGGCAGCATTCATGGAAGAGTGTAGCATAGTGTTCCTAAAGCTTGCTATTCCCATGTGTAGTTTATACAGCTGCAGATTATAGATATCTGAAGAAATATTCACACAGACTAGAGTGAGATCAAGATAAAAAGAGGCAGCTCTCAGAGAAAAACACAAAACCTCTGTCAGATCTCCAGTTCATTTCAGTGGCCAGGATCATGGTGACACGGCTGAATCAAGTGCTCACCTCCAGGCTATCTGTGGGTCTGGTAACTGCTTACCAGACATGTAGAAACTTGGGCACCTGTGCATCTAAAACAGTATCTGGTAACTACAAAAATTAGCATGGAAATCTGTTTGAAAGAGACATGAGATAGCTGTAATCACTGACAGTTCTTGGACTCCCAGACCTTTTTTATGTGATTTGCACAGGTAGACTGCTGTATCTGTAACTTCAATAGAGGTTTTTTTAAGCATTGTCATGGACAAGGAGAGAAGATGAAATTAAGCAGCTTTGTCTATACTACAATAGAATCCTCACTGACTACTATAGTACAGAATCCTCAATATTTTGTGGGTGGCACAGTCTTTTCACCACGTGTAACAATAAATCAATTTTTTTAAAAATTCCATTTAAGATAATTTGGGAAAAAATAAATAATTGAAATGGAAGAGGAAAAACTCCTGAAGAAAAATTGTGACAGAGTGGAAGGAGATTTAGTTCTCATGGCTGTAGTTGCCAAGGAAGGAAGAAATGAAAACAATAGGTTTAAGGCTTTTATGCTTTTTATACTTCTATACTGACATAGTTGATTATTTAAAAACAAACAAGCAAACACACAATCATCCGCATATCCACACAAGCAACATTTTCACACATATTAATTTATATATTATGCAGCCAAAATTTTCAAAACCTGTGTTTGTTGTCACTTATCTCTACACAGAGAGATATCCTGGTACAGGATAGGTGCATAAATTCACTGGTTTAATAAAAAAAAAAAAAGTGGGGAATTCAGAACAGACACCTTACCTTTGTTACTGCTCCCCACTTCTAGATGTACTTCTAAATCCTTGTAATCCAAGGAAGTCCACAATATCAGAGAGATGTCTGCAGAAGAATCACTCTTTCATTTAAAAATTCTCTCATCTATTTGAATATAAGTATTAATTCAAAAAATAGCCTTGGTACTTTGCATGTGTGTGGCCTGTACAGGAAACAGAATAAAATTGGTTTTGTTTCCAACAGGATAAAACTGTTTTTGGAATTGCCCCTTGAAAGATTCTCTTAAACAAATAGAACATAATTAGCAACAAATTAAACTTCAGCCTTTTTTTTTTCAGTTTATATATTACTTTTAAAATTATCTTTTAATGGTATATGTTATCCATGTAATCCAACTAGAATTTTAGAAATCAAATAAAATTTGGAGAGAAAGAAAGCATCTTTTCTGATTGATTCCCATAGTCAATAAACATACCTTTATAAAAAGCTAGTTGACTATAATTAACCAGTTGTTACAAGGAATATTATTGTATTTTTAATAATATATTTATCTGAAGCAGTCAGAGACACAGTAAATAATAAATTGTGAGCTTGGAAATGAAAAGCCACCAGTAATTTCCAGCTGCTGTGGCATATGTGTATGGAAAGCTTATATGCAAGAGGGGAGCTAGTGAAAGTACACTCTTTTTTCTGTAAAAGATCTTCAGACCTTACTCCAGTAACTAATGTCACCCTCAGCTTAATCAAGTCTTCTGTGAATATAAGACCTGATATTATCTCTCTGTGTATAGAATTTATATCCTTACTTTACTGTCTGGTATTACAGCCAGTAATAAAGGTGTTCCTTTAATAAGCAGAGTAAAAGGTCACTAGTTCATTCCTCTTGAGTGTCATGATGCCTGTAAAGAAGTTATTACATGCCTAATAAAATTGCCTAGCTCTTCTTGTTCCCACCGGTTTTTTGCTTTGGTGTTAATCTGCAGGAAAGATGGAGGTGAGGGAAGAGAAATAGAAAGGTGCCCTGAATTGTGCCTAAAATATTTAACAGTGCGATTCAAAATAGCTTAATTAGACCAAAAAAACAATTTGAACAAAAATAATTAGAACAAAAAAGAAGTTATTGTAACCACTATTTGGGTGATTGATAGAAAGTCAGTGGGGGATTACCAAATGAAAGTTTATATAATTTCACATAAAGGAAAATTTCCATTGCTTGTAGTGTGGGAGATGTGCAAAATCCTCTCTTGCCAAAACAGCATTTTGGCACCAAACAGCATTTATTTTTCAGTTTCACCAGGTTATTGCAGGCATTTCCTTATACATTACACTTTGTTCCAATCCAAGTGCACAGATATGTGTCAGAAATGACAGAAAAAAAGTCTGAATCATGTCGCAAGAGACATCAAAGGAAACGAGACAGGTTCCTTTGCAGGTGTTGTGGGTTCTCCCTTTATTGTGGGATGAGCTCCTCTTTTATACAGAAAGTCAGAGGCCAGTTTGATTGGTAACACTAAAGGTAAACCTTTCTACCAATTGGTCATCCCAGAGCGACATCATAAGAAGGTCCATCCCATAAGAAAGAATGTAAACATTTCTATATTTACAAAACATTGTTCTTCTGTTTACCAGAATAAAGCCTGGAAAAGAACCCTTTTTTAACATCAACACGTTCAGCTTAAAAAAAATCAGGACTACATCATCATAAATAAATTCATAATTTTTCAAAATAAGGATCCCTGATTTTTGCAGTATGGTCTATCTACTCTAGTTCTACCTCTGAGTTGAGAGGGGGAAAAGATGAGGGCTTAGATGAAGGTTTAGCAAAAAAAATACAGCCAAGATGCTATTTTAGAAATGTCACAGGAGATTATAGAAGGCACCTGGATCCAATATTGACCATATGTATAAAAAAAGAAGTTTGATTCACTAAGAGTTTTATTTAGTCTGGCATGGTTATGACTTAGAAATGCCCAGACTTCTGCTGATTTCCAAATCCCAAGGTCTTCAGCTGTTTTGTGAATTGAGTTTCTTATTTCTAAGAGAGCATCTGAAAAGGGACAAAAAGGTTACCAGAAATTAATTTAGAAAGCAAGGGAATCCCAGTGACACAGATTGTCCCTCTGGATGCAGCAAAATCAACCCGCCAGAGAAGGACACAAGGTACACTGGCTTGGACACCCATGTGAAAGGGTGGTAGACACTGGTGCAGGATGTGCATGAGACCACATAGAGGGGGAAGCAGTAGGAGATGTGAGAGAAGACACAGGACATGTGAGGAGAAATGTGAAGAGGCCTGTCTGCAGAAATGAGATGGAAGAGGAATGTGTAAGGGGACATTGATGGAGACATGCTGGAAGTGCACTTTTGGAAGGAGCTGTGGTTTGGCAGAGGAGGCAATGTCCGTGGGAACCATGCTGGATCACAGATAACCCTGGGGATGAACCCACAGAAGGGCAGAGACAGACCTACAGAGAATGCAGCCTGTGGAGGCACTGGGGTAATGACAAGCCCAGAGAGGCTGCAGCCCATGAAGAGACCTTTAGCAGGACAGGGTAACCCTGAAGTGTACAGCAGCCCATGAATGCTCCACACTGGAGCACAGGAATTAATTAAGAAGTGAGAAGATGTGGAGGAAAAGAGATGCTAAAGGCAGCAGAAAGAAATGGCTGTGCACTGACCTCAACCTCTTACATTGCCCGTTGCCTCTCCAAGGGGTGTGAGAAGGATTGTATGTATTGTGTTACAAAAGAAAGGGAAATTGAGACTAGAAGAGGGGGAAGGAAGGTGGTGGACTGGAGAAAACCTGAGAAACATGCAGAAAAGGTAAGGGCTTTCCCTAACTGATTGTTTTCGTTCCTTTTTCAATACCTGAGATCATAACTAAAAACTTATGTTAGTTGGAAATAAATTAAAGGAAGTGGTATCAAGACTGTTTTGCCCATGGCAACTGAAACAATGTTTTTTAATATTGTTTGAATTAAAATAACTTGTATCTGAGCTTTGGTTGAAGTTCATGTTGTATCCAAACTGACTTACTTATGCTTGGCCGTATGCGAAGTCCATATCTTTTTTTAGGTACCCTTCTCATAATGTCATTTTCAATGCTCAGTTTATTTCCACGTCCCACCAATAATTTAATGTTCCTTTGTGTATCCTGCTCAAATGGTATAAGTGAATGCATAGGGGATATACAGATGTCCTTTAGTATGATGTAGTTCTTAGCCAATGTATGAGGAGAAGGTCTCTGTTTGAGAGAGAAAGAGACTATGAGGGTGGTAAAATCAATGAACTCTTTATTTAATTTAAATTCCAGGATGAACACCAGCTGTTACTGCATCAAATCAAAAACCAAAACAGAAACACAAAGAAATGCAACAGAGTTTCCATGGGAACTGCTGTGAAATACCTGATGACAGCACTTTCTGTAAGTACAAAATATCCAGAATTGACTTAAAAAAACAAAACCAAAACCAGACAAAAAACCCCTAGATAGTCTTTTCTAATAAGGAACTAATTTTTTCTCTTAGATATCATAAAAAAGCAATTGGGTTGAAAATCTATATGAATCTTTATGATAAATCTTATGTAGTACTGATGTAATCCTCTCCCTAATAAATATTGCAAATCCAACTAGTTTGGAGAAAAAGTTCATTTAAAAGATACCTGCCTCTTGCCATCCTGAAAACTTGGGTTTAATTTATTTTATCTTAATGTGGCAACTGTAGGGATGAAGGCATATTACCTTTCTAGCACACTATCCCCTCTTTGATAACTAAAATTTGAATTAGAACAGTTCTCTCTCCTCATAAAGTTGGAGGTGAAAATCCCTGATACATGCATAGCTCTTAGCTCAGAATTATTTTTTCTCTTTGGTGGTCATTTTGCAGCATTGTATCTTAATCCATACAAAAGAATAATACAGCTTATCTAGACACAAAACAGCTTTTTTTATCATACAAATTAGACAATAAATGGCAGAGAAGATACACCTGCTTTCTAGTTTATAGGAAATAATTGAAAGATACTGATACTTAGCATACTTTTTTGCATCTCTTATAATTTACAAAGGAATATCCTCTTTCTATTGCAAAAGTATTGCAGAAATTTCTTCTGTCCTTTTAAAAAGAAGTTGTTTCAAGTTCTATCTTCAAGTATCTCTGGTGTTTCCATTTGTTTATAATAGCAGTTGATTTTTTTAAAGCTGGAACATCCTTATTCTTTGATGAGGGAAGTAAGCTCAGCTTGTGAAATATTTTGAGGTGAAAAGAATTATTATAGAAACAGAAGAAAATGACAACCACATTTAACTTCCCAACATTTTTAATTATAAAAGATTAATGGGATTCTTTGAGAAGTGTTACACTACATTTCAAGGATTTTCCAAAAAAAGCCATCAAGTTACAGAAATTCCCTTTATTTCCAATTGTGCTTTGTTTTTCTAAAAAACTACTTATATAGACCACAGTTCTCAGATGCCTAATTCTTTTAAAAAATTAGGAACATATAAATAACATATAAATAAGTCAATAATAGAAACATTTAAACTTAAAAGCCTCATAATGACAAAAGAAACATGGACAGATATTTACCTAGAGATAAATGGGAAGTATGAGGGTTCCCAGGAGACGTGAAGTTGGACATTTTTTGGTAAATCTTTCATAAGATCTGAGAAAACACCACCTCTATTCTTTGTTTAAACATATAGAAAGACTCTTCTAAGAGAAGGAACTGTATGAAAAAATATCTTTCAACAGAGTATGTGGAATTGATACATATGAAATAAATTCTTCCATTGACTCTGTTATAGCCATTCACTCTTCAACTTCTGCTGGTGAAATGCTGAAGTATTGAAAGTACGTTGTTTAAACTTAACTTTAACTCACAGCTGAAAGATTATTAAAGAAGCAGAAACCAGAGGGGGGTTTTTTTGTTACTTCATGCACAGAATCATTAGGAAACTGTTTGTGAAATAAATTCTTTCTAAAAGATATTTTGAAACTGTATGGTTAATCATGCAACATTTGGACATTCCAGTTTAACAGAAACTTGGAAATATTCTTCAGCTTCTGTTGTGTCTACATCACATTGCAATTAAGGACTGTATGTTTTGAGGTTTTTTGTCCCTGGCATTTCTACATACCCAGCCTTTTCTTCATGATTGCATATTGAATATGTTCATGGCCACAAATTGTGGGAAAAGCTTTGCAAAAGGCTCTGTAAGACCCTCCTTTTGAATTTCATCCAAATATTAATTTTATGCTCTGAACATTCAGTGAACAGAAACACTGAAGTATAATACCAGTATAGACTGGAGAGAACGAGGGTATAAACTTTTAGGTATGAAATAAATCTGAAGAGCTGATCAAAATCTCTACAGATCCTTCTTTATTAAGGAAAGAAAAAGAAAAGAAAGAAAAAAAGAGAAACAACCAACCAAAAAAGGACCACCCAACCCCCCCAGCTCAAATACATTGGGAAAATATGCATTCTTTATGAGGAAAGAATCCCCCAAAGATCTTAGAATTAAGGAAAAGAGATAATTACTTAAAAGTCTTCTTACATATCCTGTAGCCATTTTCTTAATATTTTCTATGACATAGCAGCAGTTCTTAAGGCAAGAGGCCAAACCTTCAAAGAAGACCCATCTAGTGAACTGTTCAGGATATGTACTTGCAAAAATTGCAGATAATTTTTCTCTCTGCACTGACTTTGTATCTCTGTTTGCATGTGATCATTTCAGAAAAAAAATAAAAAATTATCACTATTCTATAAAGAAATATTTAAAAGTAAGACAGACAATCAAATGGTATTTGTGAATGCCCTACATGTTCCTTTTTCTAAACCATTAGTTTGGAAACAGCCTAGTTTACAGATTTGGAATGAGACTCAGAGAAGCATGTTTTCTTGTTCTGTCACTGAACTGACTAGCCTTAGCCAAATTGATTCTCTTCCCTGTGTTGCTATTTCTGGGTTAAATGCAGAGAAGACAGTGACCTCATTAAAGTGGCTTGACCCACTAGTGAAAACCTGTAGCTATCATTCAGTGTTGTTTTCATAAGGAAGGTTTGAGGGAAGGAGGACATCTGCCCCTCTGGAATAGCATGTTTTGCATGTATCCTGAAGTGCCTGCCCTGAAGGAGTTTATAAGTAAAAGAATCCACTTTATGTTTAAAACAGTTTTCAGAAGAAAGGAACAAAGTTACACTCCTGTTAATTTTTAATGAAGTACATGAAATTTTACACATATTTTTACTGTGCATGGAAAGAGTGTAGCATTCTGGGAAATTACTGTCAGTGGTTAAACTCTATTTATGTGCACCATGTAATTTTTTTAAATACTGCCTGAAGAAGATATTAATTCTTGTTCAGGAACATAAATAAGCACCAAAGGTTACTGAATATAATTAAAGATGAATAAAGATCAAACACAAGTACAAACTTATTCTTCAAGCAGATTGAACTCAGATTTTGGCATGGCTTTATAAGTGGAAGGTCTAAGGTTTTCATAGGCTCTTTTGCAGGATAGCATGGGTAAGCCCCTGGAAAAGTTTATCAGCTACTATTGATTGCAGAGAGAGATTATATTATCACAGTCAGAATAGGTATCTCCCTTTTAGATAGCAAAAATGAAATAAAGTGAAACCTGCTTTCACTTACTTCATTTTCTAAAGGCTAAAAGAAACTTGGAATTTCCTCTACTGGTGCTCAAAGTGCAACTTACTTGCAAAAAAAACCCAAGAAATGGGAAACTGTTTACACTTGTTTGAGAAGAGTTTTACGGAAAGTCTGCAAAACGTCGTCTGCATTACAAAATACTGACTAGTTCATTGCTGAAAGGCTGGGTTTGCCTGAATAGCAGTAAGATTGTAGAGTTGAAGTGTGAATTGAAGAGCCTGTTATCTAAAGTCTTTTATCAGATTAAGCTGTATACTTATCTTTATGGAACACCATTTTTATTGTGCCATACCTGGAGAATTAACATCACATATAAAGGCAGCAAAATGGTTTTTCTTCATTAAAAAAGAAATACACTTTTTTTACCTTGAAATTTTGCGAGCTTCATTTTTGAACAGTACTGAATAGAAGTAGAAACCACTATTTTCCATTTAGAATCTAAAATGTTCACTCAAGACTATGAGAAAGACAATTAGAAAACCTTGTAGGGTGGTGGAAATGGCCATGATGTTCATTCAGATGCTTCACATGGCTGCTGTTTCATTACATCACTCAGAGATGTATTATCTGAGGCAGGAGTAAAACTGCCTTCTGTCCTCTGATCTGCTGTATATAATTTCTACACAAAAGAAAGACAAACAGAATAGAAGCAAATATCTTAAAGAAAGAAGAAGATAGAAGTAAAAATCATAAAGTGACTAAAAATTACTGAAAATACAGGTTCAGAGGCATTGAAATCTTATAATCTGCGGGTAACAAAAGCTGGCATGTAATATTCCTGATTGGTAAATGGCTGATTTATCAGTGCCATGCAGTCACACAAAGGAATGAGACTCTTCAGTCTTTGCTACCCACCCCCAGCTTTGATATCTCTGGGAACATCTCCACTGATAGGGTGCTGATATTACCCTCCATTAACTAAATATTTCTCTTGCTACTTAAGAAAAAAAATATATATAGCCATGAGGAAAAATCTATTTTCTTCCCCTGGTCTACTGTGGAAAGATTCGTCCTTTCCTAAAGGAAGGGAATGCAAATGCACTTTTAAAAAATATAACCTCTAACAAATTAACAGAGGAAAATTACAGTAAAAATAGGTGAAAAGAAAATGGTGACCTTTGAGCTTTTGTCTTACTATCCAGACAAACCCATTGTAGGGAATCTCAGTCTGATCAGATACAGTGAAACTTTCTGGAATAGTATTTGGCAGATGCAATGAGAACATACATAAAAATTAATTGTTTTGTCCCTGTTATATTTAATTCGGTGATTTGGTAAAGTAAAAATTATGATGCATAGCATGGCAAGATTGTTAAATCACATTTATAAACTGTCTGGAGAATGAGAATTAATAATGCATGTCACTTTAAGATGAGTAAACTGAAGTACCTATGTATTTCTTACATTGCACACTACAGCAGACCTACTCATATTGTTAGAGCTCTCAGTATTAATTTAATCACCACGTTGTTCTCCCCCATTTATCTCCCCATGAAATTCCCAGAATGACATTACAGAGGGAGCACTGTAACCTTTTATGGACTTCAAAAAGTGCTAACAGTATTTTTATATATTCATGTTCCGATTCAATATAAGTGGGGATTTCCTGTTCTTGAACATCTATTCTTCACTTTTGATATCTTTAGGTACTTATCTCAATGACTCTGAGGTACATATTTTGTCTAGACCTAGAATGAGCAATTTCATTAAGACAGGTGACACCAAAGATATATTTACATGGCCTTGAAAAGTGTGTTTTATTTTGCTTTGGATTTTGTTGGGTGGTTTTTTGTTGTTGCTTTTTGGTCCTTTTTTTTTTTTTTGTTTGGTTTGTTTGTTTGTCTGGGATTTTGTTTGTTTTTTGTGTGTGTGTGGATTTTGGGGTCCTGGTTTGTTGGGGGTTTGTGTGTTGGTCTTTTTTCAGATTAGTATCCTGAATTAAAGGTTCGCATCTGGGAAGATAGGTCTGGAATACAGCTACTTAGAAAAGTGTTTTGGTGATGGACCCTGATAACTTTCACTTAAAAAATATTTGATGACCTTTATTTTTTTTTCAATATTTTAAAAAATTTAAAAGTCTAGTCTGAGTATATTGTTACCTGCATATTAAGGTCAGTTTTTGACTTTTTTTTTTTCCACTGAGGAACTCCATTTTTCTTTGCAATCAAATTTGAATTAGAACAAGTACACTTGGTTAAGTTCAATTCACACATGTAATCATTATTCCCATGACCTAAGTGATTTTACTAATTTTACAGCTGATGCAACTTGTTCAGATTTTATTTAGAGTTCTCTTTGAAAATATACTTTAGTCAAATTTCAAACAGTTTACCCTTGGGTTATCCTACACTAAAGAAACTTGATAAACAAATTAGTTCCTCAAACAAGTTTCGGAACTATATGTTTATATCTATACAATAGCCAAAATGAAATATTTTGTAACAAAGAACTGGTGGATTAAGAGTTAGACATGGATAATATTTCAGTTGTGTGACAGTTTGCCTTAAACTTCAAAAATATATTTTTACCTATTCATATTTAAAAGCACTTAAGTCTTCTAAAGTATTTGATATTTGAAATATTCAGAATTTAATAGCATTTTATTTGATTTGTTGATGAGATTTCACTTCCAAATTTTTTAATTTCTTGGAGCCTAAATAAAATACTTAATTATAAGATACAAGTAAAATTAAAGATCCAGACAAAAACAGACAAAAGCAAGATCTCCCAGAGTTAAAGTTAAAATTCCAGCTTTTTCCACTTTAGTTTGACTGAAACAAGTCTTACTTGGTGGGAATTCTTTTGAAGTCTCTCAGCATTGCATTTAAAACCTTTACAATATATTTTCCTTAGAGATGTAAAATCTTTCTTAGGGTCTTAAAATCTCACTCATGTAAATAATTAGAGTTGGAGATCCCTGAGGGCATCTGAAGTGTTGCAGTACCTTTGTATGGGAAAAACTCCGGAAGGGATAAAAATGACTTAAACATAAACAGTGTTTTCCAAGCAGAAAGATGTCCAAGTGACAGAAGAGCATAGCAAGGCTGCACAGCCTTTTAGAACAGAAACTAAAAAAAGAATTTGCTTAGTTCAGTAGAAAGCTTCTGAACTCACCCGTCTCTCAGGTTCAATCCAGATTCTAATATGTGTGCCTGTGGGCATTTCTGTACTGCAAAATGCAGAATAGACACCATTCAAATAGCTTTGAAGGAACTGTAATTCTTGCTTGTGTAGCATCAGTTAAAATTACAATAGATGTATGTGGGTGATTTAGGCAGCACTAATTAGTACCATGCTGAGAGTGCTCTATAACTCTTAATTCAGGCATTAGTTAATTTGGCTTTGAGAAGCTTTTTTTAGCATGCTGCCTGGCTTATACTGGAATGGCTAATACGATTCTTAATGAGTTTAATACTAAAAAATCCTTATGATATTTGAAACTGATATAACTCCACTGGGAATAGCTACTCCAGCATCTTATTCTAGACTGTTTTGTGAAATGATTTATATTTTGCGGAAGGCAGGCAGAAGACATTATATCACTGTGCCAACGCCTCAAGTACATAGAAAGTACAAAGTCAGATCTAATGTAATAAGTTTCTTAGAAAGAAATATCTGTAAAAAAATAGTAGACAATGGGAAAAGGATTCATCTTACCTAGCATTAACTATCAAAATTTAAACATCTCTTCTGAATTATTTTGCCTATTTGCTTTTCTCTGTAATCACTGGAAAGGCATAAACACCTAAGTCGTGACCTAAGTTGTTATCTGCCCATTCCTCTGTTATTAGGGAGTTTAGGAAACTGCTTTAAGCAAAATGCTTGAGTAATGTTAGTGTGAAATGAGCTCCAGCTGTTACATGATTTGGCTGATATTTTAATGATAACTGGCTGGCTTATCTGGAATATTGTAATGCTAAAAATATTAAAATAAGGGGTTTTGTTTCTCATTGACTGTTTGAACTAATTGGATTGTGACTAGTTTAACTTTTAAATGAAAGTTTGAATAATTTATGGAATTTTCAGTAATTTCATTTTCTCTAAAATGAATTTTTTTTCCAGTAGAACTGACCCAGTGATGTATTTTGTGTTCTGAAAATAAAAAGCAACCTTGACTGAAGATGATCTTCAAGAGTCTTAGTCATTTGGATTTATACCTGTAATTGAAGCTCTTCTCTGCATTTTAGCATGCAATGTTTTAACTACTACTGGTAATTATGGTAGGTTATCATAAATGGTAGACATTTTATTTGACAATCATTATCTAAAGTCTTTTTTTCAACATACTATAACACAGCTGAAAAGAAAGACCAGAGCATCAGAGTATTCTTTTGTAATTCTTTTTCTTTCTCTTAGTTTGCTGCATGAAATGGATCTGGAGACACGTAATAATTTGACTAGAGAGATTAATTTAAGCTAAAATTTTGCCCAATTTAGCACAGAATCTGAGAAAACTAGTCTATTATTCACAATGAATGCTGCAGTAAATTGATATAGCAATGAAATTTGGTCAGATAAAAATTATTGATTCATTGGAAACAGCCGTATCTTCAGATTTAGCAAATGATTTAGGTTTTTTCATATATGATTATTTCTAATAAACACCATCAAATTGGTAAAAGAGCAACTTGAAAACATAAATAGTTCCATGGTTCAGAACTTGAGTCTCTTGGAGAGATTTATGAATAAACTTAAGAACTTACTAACAATACAGTTTTGATGAAAAACAATCTTTCATAATTGAGATATTTATCTTCCAACTATCTAGTCATTAAAATATTAACTGTTTCAGGCAGGAAGAAGAACCATACAATACAGAAATGTTATAAAAAGTTTAAGATTTCAGAATAATTCTGAAGTTCAGTTAAAAAAAATAGAGGCAGAGATATGAAATCATACTAATAAAATTCAAAATAAAATATATTAATGGATTACTGAAGAGTGTTTATTCTACTTTTATTGGCTTAGTTTTCTTGGCTGTCATGCAAACCTCTAGCCTCACATATAAAGTGGACTTGATTCTGTGAATAAAGTTTTGGAAAAGTCCACACAGAAAGAACAGAGCAATACCTACAAAACTGAGAACTGAAAAGATACACCAAATTATGGTATTTTGAAGTACTAAAATACAGAGACTGGAGAGTTATCATTACTATTTTTCAAAACTAGCAAAACAACTTTGACGTGAAAAAAAAAAAAAGTGTAGAGGAAAATATATTTACGTAGCCATACTTCTTGTAGGTTTGGGAATGGAGATGCAACATATTGGGCAAAGTGGGTTCTGGGCTATTTTCAAACTTGGCATTTTAAAAAGTAACAATTTCACTGGACTTCATTATTTTGCACATTAGAAACATAGCTGGGAATCACAAACATTTGGAAACCACCAGAACAGCTTGCAGATAACTAAGGACTGCAGCCAGGACTTTTAGTAGCTATTTGGCACAAAGAGAGGAATTCACAGTAAGTCTTTTGAGCCCTATGCAATTAATTATACTCATTTCAGCCTGTTTTTTACTGTCCATTTTTACATGAGCTTTGCCATAAGTATCTACATGTTACTAGAACAGGCTTAATTGTAATTATCACTGGCTGCTCCTCTGTGTGAATAGGCACAAGCTATTTAAGCAACTCTTTCTGAGAGAATCAAAATTAACTGGGAGTAGTTTAGGTGTCTAAAAGCTTTACAATATTGCTGATAAATGAGGCTCTATACTGATACTTAAATTCAAATTTTCCAAAAAAATAACACAGTATTATTTGAGATTCCAGAACACTTTAGGGCATTCACTGTTGCAAGTGCACCAGTATCTTTATTTTGAGCATTAAAATGCATTGCATGGGTGTGTTTATGCCATTTGGCGCACAGTAAGATTGAAACAGTAAGCAATTCCTACAAAAAAATCTCTGCTGAAAATGATTTCTAGGAACATGGAGAGAGTCAAGGTTCATCTACCCCATCACCTTGCCTCTGCTTCCTGGTTTTTGTTGATAAACCACACCATGAAGAAGAAACAAAACCATTATTGCATCCAATCATTTCAAGAGTACTCAAACGGTGGGATGTCACTTGTTTCCAAATGACCCAGAAAAGGTGAGCTCTTACTCTGAGGCACAATGGGTAACATCAGGCAGTTTTTAGCAGATGTTTATGTTCATAACATGTTTTGAAGTGTTTGGGTCTGAGCCAAACATGTGTGTAACACTAATTGTTACTTCACACAAATAATTTCCCCAAGTCAGTGTGCTATTTTAGACATTATGTTTCTAAATGATGCATCAAGAAAACTTTGAATTCTAGAGCTGCTAGGGTTTCCCATCCAGGCTCTTTGAGAATTTCCTTCCTGAGGCCACCAGGACTTCCTTCATTCTTTATGGAGAAAATTCTAGTTTTATAGCATAAACTAGAAGATCTTAAAACATCTTCCTTGTTCTTCATTCCTTCAAAAATAGACTACATTCTGTGATAGAAAGACAAAGTATGAAATCAAAACATATCTTATTTTCTTGATGACTCGAACTGGATAAAATTTGTTCCTTAAAGTCTTTCTGATACACTCATTTCCAACTAAATAAAAAAGCATTCTTAATAACAACAGAACTGTAATTCTGCTGGAATCATTAACATGGTTTCTTATGGGTTTAGCTGTAGAAAACCCTAATGAGTAGAAAGAAAATTTTCCTCCTCATATTTTCCCCACTTTAGATTTGCAGGTGGAAGGGTGTTAGTAGTCAAGAAGGAAAATCCTTATTTTATCTGACAGTTCATTTGGAAGACCCTGAAGAATAAGTTTTGAGATAGAAATGTAATATAAAAAATATTGATACAAAACATAATTCAACTGTTCCTTTATTATGCCCTCAGAATTAAGAAAAGTCTATCACCCATTATTGAATGGATGAATATAGTATCTGCAGTAGCACTTCTGCATTGACAAATAATCAATTTGATAAATTTTTGGGGAACAATCTTTAAAAGTGTTAACTTCTTGACCTAATTCCCTTACTTAGAAAACTATTATGGACTTGAATGTTACAGCTTGAAATATTTTCCCAGTTTGCACCTTAATATTATTCCTGAGCCATTTACATCTATTTCTTCATATATCAACATTACCCAAAAATATCAAAGAAGAAGGTAAAATTGAGTACTGGACATCCTCATACCTTTATTCTCTTTCTTGGGAAGGAGGGCAGGGGGACATGGGGAGGAGACAGTAAGCATTCAGAAATGTTTACTATTTACCAGTCCCAAGCACTTAACCCTGAAATCTTGTCATGAGTAACGAGATAACATCTTTAACATTTAAATATTTTTGTGCAGATTGGAGCCATGGGAGCTTGTTATGGATGTGTATCTTAATGCAGGTAAACAGTCAAACATTAATGGGGAAACAAGACAAAGTAAGCAAATCATTTAATAAAAAATACAGAAAAGAACCAAGTAAATTCAAATACACAAAAAGGTTAATGCACACAGAGGCAAACCCTGCAAGCTGTGGGAACTGCTTCTTTGTTCTTACACAAGTGAACTCAGCTGTGATAACTCCCCTGCTGGGAGTTCACACTAGCCTGAAGGTGCTCATCTCTACTGATGGGCCATCACAGGCCGTAATGGACTCGACTGTGCTGACTTGGCAGCTCTAATGACTTAGAAGGTGCCAATGAATTTCTACATGAATTTTAACAAATTGGTGTTTTTGTGGGGCTTTTTTTTCTGCTACTGGGCAATGATTTATAGCTGGTATTTGTGTCTTCACCTCTGAAGAAAGTAGCATACTCACAGGCACAACTGTGGTGGCAAAGGCAATATGATGCTCACAATGACTTGATAGATGTTAAATAATGTGTAATGAAGGACTGGATATCAAGAGATTAGTTCTGTTGGTTACACTATGGTGCTAAAAACACCAAAGTTGTGGTTGATTTGAGTGGTACTCCACTCAACACTTTGTGAGTCCCTTCTAGCTAAGAATATTCTATGAAATCAAGGATGCTTCTTGTTGCACAAACCACTTGGAAGGGCAGTATAGGCTCCTTGCACGGCATTGGCTAAGCTTCTATTCTTAAATGAAGCATTCTTCTGTTTCATGGAAATTTGTCTCGGCTCACTCCTTTCTCTTGCACTTGAAAAGGTGAATTTTTAGAGAGTATCTTAATGCCTTTGAGCATTTACGTACTTTTTTTTAGTGCTACTGTTGGGGGTTGAATTTGTTTTTTGGGGTTTTTTTTTGGGTTTTTTTTTTTTTTTTTTTTTTGTTTGTGGAATTTTTCCCCATTGGGTTGCCAAGGGAACTAATTGCTGGGTGCTTATGGGTGCTTGTCCAAGGCAGGAAAGGAAGGGGTGGGGGGCAGTTGCGCTCTGGCTCCTGGCTCCGGTCTGCCTGCCTGCTGCTGCTGGGGAAGGATTCTCGGTTTTGCTCGACTGGCTGCGGTCCTGAGAGAGTCTGCCATCATCGGCTCCTGAGCTCCAGAACA